>JAFEMH010006848.1:0-110553 GCA_022495995.1 Adenophora triphylla var. japonica | reverse complement strand
ATGTTATAATCGACTTTACGGAAGATATTAACATTTTAACTCTATATTTTTGTGAACAAACTAGGGATGGCCAAACCGGATCGGAACAGGTTTGGAATGCGGAAAATCGGACCGGGCCGAACCGGAAAAGCCCCGGAACCACCATGAACCGTCACGAAAACCGGAACCGGTTTGGAGCCGGGCAGGTTAGAGGTCACAAAATGGTGAACCGGACCGAAAAAAGCCGAGAACCGGACGAAAATTCATTGTTTTCCAATAGGAGAACCTGGACCGGGGCAGACGGGGAAAAAGCCCGAAACCGGACGAATCGGGAGAAAATCGAAAGCAGGATTAGCAGGAGCAGTGAGCAATCCGAGTAGGTTAAGGGTCGCCACTTTCCGGGCCGGAACCGGGCCCGAAGCCGGTTTTGGTCATCCCTAGAACAAACCCTTGAATTAGATTAAATTTCTTTTACATGATTTAAAACATCATAAATAAATAGACAATTGTTATAACTTGTTTATGATCCTCAATCTATTAATCCCTTGTCACCTTGATATCTTTACCTTGCTTTTATTTCTTGCTTTCTTAGTTAATAAACAACTCAAATAAAAAACCCCTCTTTATTATTTTTCTACACTAATAAAATATACTAGTTCCACGATCGAATATGTGGATTCGACCTTTAGATAAGTGCATATTACTAAATTGGTAACTAGTACACTTGCATAGGCATTATAATTAAGACGGAGATTTTCTCCATCAAAATGCAATTAAAATATATGCTCAACCACAGGAGGGTAAAATGTACATTCGCGGGGAAGAAACCATATATATATATATATAAATAAAGAATACAACAACATTACCTCATTGCTCGCAAAGGCTCCCACCTACGGTGTGGTAAGGGGAGGAAGCGGATAAACGAATCCTTACCCTGTATTAAAACACAGAGATACTGTTTGCGGATTTAACCCGTGATTTAAAATCGCGACAAAAATTTCACATGAACTGACATATGCTTTATAACAAGAAGCTGTCAGAGACAAGATTAGTAAGTCATTTTGCTTTATTACATCATATTCGGCAAGTCAAAAATACATTGTCTTTGGTTCCATCGATAATGACGGAAAATATAGAAATAAAGTATAAAAAATAAAAAAATAAAAAATAATAAATGAGTTTCCTTCTTATGTATCAACTGAATGGGGTAGTCCGTCGCCCTCAAACTAGTCAACAGTGTGTTGTTTGCAACCACTGGGCCCAAAATGTTGCGCACTTCGCCTCACCATCTTCTTGCACAGATAACAGTAATGGTTTTGGCATGCCCAACATAGGATGTGATTGTTATTCCCCACCTATTCCATATAACAAGTGATAAAAACGCATTTTAGTTAGTCCCGGGTTTTTATAGTATTATCAAGAACAGTTTTTTTTTTTTTTTTAAAGAAAAATCTAAAGGACACTAAAAAACAATGATCAAATGAACAAGTCAATTTATAGGGAACACATAGATATACGATATGTCAAGTTGTCAACTAAAGAAAAGAATGACAGATTCTTGAACCCATACCTAGAATGGAACACAGTAAAAGATGCACTAGAACCCTAATTTACAAGTTCAATTTTAACGGAAGCATCTTTTTCCTAGCACTTGTTCATTCTTCCTTCTCCAGGTTTTTGAGACTTGCTTGGTGAGACATGTAAATTACACCAATAGAGCAACTAGAGCCGTTCATTTACCAACTTATTTAAAAGCTTGAGATATTAAAGAGATGGCCCCACAACAATGTGCCTCAGGGTTTTAAGAAAAATATTACGTGAAACTTATTTTTTGATAGAAATTACAAGAAACTAATCCTCATCAAATGAGATCTATGCCTACGGAACCATGTTAAGTTACTAAGAAATGGCAACGTAACGTTATAAGATTTCTCGCTATGCGTAGTCCAGGGAAGGGCCGGACCCATATGGGCTTAATATAGTCACATGGCAACAACTCCAACCGTTGTGTCAAGGCTCCTTCGTAACCATGTTAAGTTACCAACTCATCTGAATGCTTAAGCTAATTTGAGAGAGGGCCCAGCAATTTATAGCATGCTTTAACAAGAAAAAGCCTTAATAGTTAGATCTCTCTTGAGCAGGTTTCAACAAATAACAGACAAACTGAATTGGAAAGCAGAGCTCAGCAAGGTGCATTTATGGTCAATCAGGGCAATTAAGTAATAGGATGTCAGGTGACTCTGGTCCCGGCTTGACTTGGCCATTCACAAGCAGGTGGGCTGACCTCAATAGAATAATTATTTTGATATGTATATGTATGTATATATATACACACATGTATATATATATATATATATATATATATATATATATATATATATATATATATATGGGAGATTAACTGTCTAAAAAAGAAAGCAAGATGTTGACATGTGTGCTCACCTTTGCATTGATTTGACCACAGACGGGGCATGGATGTCCACGATCAGCAAAGACTACAGCGTGAATCTGGCCAAATACTTGACGCTCATTCATTTGCCGTTTTCCCAGTTGTAAATCTCTTCCCTGAGGGAAAAGTTCACACACTCCACCCCTTCAACGTAAACAAGTTGATTAATACTTGGCAAAAATCAAATATGAGCTTTTAATAGACATAAACTCCTTGAAAGTGGTCACATACTGGAAGTGCTCATATCCTTTAATTGCCTTGTTACATTTGTAGCAGAAATAAGTTCCACAGTTTTGGCATGCCATCTTGTTGCAACCTTCGGTTCGTGAAATTGCCATCTTACAAGATGGACATTGCTTTGCATCTTTAAGTATTTGTCTGACACTTAAAAGCTCTTGAATCATTTCTTTCACGACGTCTTTGGTTATCCTTCAGCTGAGTTGAGTTCTGCCGCTCCTGCAATCAATTAGATTCCATAGGATATGTATCAATTAGACAGGAAGGTTGAACCTGAGACCTTTGGTTAAGCTGGAATAGGTCCCACCAATTGACCTACGCGCTTGGTGGCTGCGCGTGCGTATCTGTCTACTCCCTCCGTCCCATAGTTTTATAGACTTTTGCCAATGCACGGGAATTAAGGAGGAAGTATTATATTGAAAGTGTTGTGAGTGTGAAAATAAAATAGGAGAGAGAATGAGTGGAGAGAATAGTAAATTATAATGGTGATGTGAGTATTAAAATAATGTAGGAGAGAGAATGAGTGGAGGGAATAGTAAAGATTCCTTTCCATTTTAGGAAAGTTATATATTATTGTGGGACGCCCAAAAAGGAAATTTTATATATTATCGTGGGACGGAGGGAGTATAAAATAATCATATACATAAATATATAAGAAGTCTCCAACTAACATAATCTATACATTGATGACCATTACACCATACAAGATTGTAGTCGGGGCAGTCATTTTAAATTAATAAATGTTTGTAGTTTAGTGGTTAGGGTCCTCCTTTACCAATAAGTAGGTCCCAAGTTTCATACTTATTAAGTATATTTTTGCTGTAATTTATATTTCTACTTTGTGCACCCACTTACTTTACCCTTGGATCCACCACTGGATTGTAGGGCAACGTAATAAGGTAACCAAATACGAAATACAGTATAATGACTTCATGTAGAACATGTTTCTAAAGAGGTGGTGGCTGAGGGTCCAAGACTGTATGTTTATATAACTTTTAGGCTAAGTCCATTTGAATTCACAAGAAAAATTTATTTATTTTTTTGGGTACAAACAAGAAAATTTTATGGAAGATCTTCTGCAATATAACTGAACATGCAAAACCTTGCAACCTCAGATAAGGAAGGTACATGGAGATTTTTCCTCCACAGAAAATTCTCTATAATCTGGCAAACCCTCACGTAAAAGTGCATCACATAAGGTCTTTCCCTGAACTACCAACGGATGGGACTTCATTGTCAAAATTAGAAACAAACTACCCGGATCAGAAATTCATTGAATATACTATCAAGTTGGATTAGCAACCACAAAAGAATTAACCCAATGGAGTTCAATTAAGCATAACGCTTTAAACAAACCATAAAAATAGATAATATGCACAACGGAGGCACAACAAAAAACTACTACAACAACAAAACCTTAGTCCCATAATGATTTGGGATCGCTAACATTAATTGTCATATGGAATCGTCAATTAAAAACAAAGCAACAACAACAAAGCCTTATGGTGCATTTGTTTGCTCTTAATGAATGAGTCTAATGAGTTCTGAATGCTATTTTTATCCTTCAAAACACATTAAGACTAATTCATTAAAAGCAAACAAATACACCTTTAGTCCAAAAATAATTTGGGGTCGGCTAACATGAATCCTCATATGTGTCTTCGTGAAAAAAAAAGATAAAATTCAGAAAACGAAAAAAAGAGAAGAAAAAAATAGTGATAATAAAAGAATATACATATATAATGTATGTAAAGAAAAAAAGTCAACCCCCATCACCCAAATAAATTTTTGTTATCCACTCAAGCCTGTTAAACGCCGTATTTTCATCAAATTCAATTAAACGCATATCATTTCAATCACCCTTATCTAAGTTTGTTTGTGCCTTCCCCTACCCCTCGCTATTTTATCGCTTCTTCGCTCTTCAGGCATCCTAATCGGTGCATCACTCGGTCTTCGTCTCACTTGACTAAACTACCACCTTAGACAATTATCCCTCATTTTATCTTTAATGGGAGCGACTCTTACTTTCCCCCTATCACTTTATTTTTCAATCGATCATTTCTTTTATACCCACACATCGATCGTAGCATACGCTCTTCGCCACATTCATCTTGTGAACGTGACACTGTTTTACAGCCCAACACTCAGTGTCATATAGCAATGACGGCCTAATTGTCATGCGATAGAATTTTCCCTTAAATCTATGGGATATGCCCTGATCACATAAAAATCCTGTGACACTCTTGCACTTCAATCAACCAGCTTTAATCCTATGAGCTAGATGTCCACCCAATTTCCCATCCTTTTGGGTAATAGATCCAAGATAGCGAAAAAAGTCAGAAGATTGGACAATCTTCTCATCAAATGTTATCATTCCTGCCTTCCTGCTTCCAACTAATATTCAGTCTTGCTTCGGCTCAGCCTAAACCCTCGAGATTTCAAAGTTTGTCTCCACAATTCCCACTTACTTTCAACACACTCTTTAGTCTTATCAATTAGCACAATATCATCTCATGAACAACATACACCATGGTATATCATCTTGAATTGACCTCGTCAATCGTCCATTATCATAGCAAAGAGTAATGGACCAAGTGCATAACCTTGTTGCAGACTCTAATCGTAATAGGGAACTCTTCTATCTTTCTAATACTAGTTCGTACACTTGTACTAACTCCATTGTATATGTAATTGATGATATCAATATATTTTTTTGAAACGTCTTTCTTTGCTAAAATTCACCAAAGTACCTCTTTTGGTATTTCATTATACGCGTTCTCCAAATCAATGAAAACCATATACAAATATTTCTTTTTATCCTGACATTTATATCTCATAAGATAGATTGCCTTCAAACTCGATCTCCCGGGCACATATTCAAATTGGTTATCCGAATTCTGCACATTTCTCCTTAGCCATTGTTCAAACACCTATTCCCAAAGTTTCATAATATGACTCATAAGTTAGATCCCCCGATAGTTGGCACACTATTGGTCGTCACCTTTGTTCTTATACAAAGGGATCAGCGTATCCATATCTTGTTGAATAGTGTTATTAACCATTCTATTTCCCTCCCCAAGACATCTCCAAGTCTCAATCGGTATGCCATCCGGCCCTACAGCTTTCTTCAATCCCATCTCTTTCATTGTCATTTCCACTTCACCTCTTTGAATTCTTCGCATAAAATATCTATTAACCATACTTGAAGGGATATTTAAATCTTCAATATCCTGCTCTTGATCGTCATTGAACAAGTTATCAAATACGGCCTACCCGACCAGAACTCTTTGGTCTACATCCTTCACACATTTAACCTTCCCAATATCTCTTATCCTCTTATCACTCATACGAGCAAGTCTATAGATTTCCTGCAAGATTTGGAGCTTCATTTTTGGTGTCATACATGAGATTCCAACATGGTGTCATACATGAGATCGTCAATGAAAAGAGGTGGAAAAAAACTTAGTTACAAAAATTAAAATACAATTGTAAAAGCTCTGAAAGCTAAGAAGAAATGGGTGGCAAGAAAATTTGGAAATTTTTTTATTGAAAAAAAATATTACCTGCAAGATTTGGAGCTTCATTTCTGGTGTCATACATGAGATTCCAACATGGCGTCGATCCCTACAAAGTGTGCAAAAGCTAAAGAAACACTTTGAGCATTGTGCATGGTTATCTTCATCCTCTATGCAGGCTGTTTCACACCTTGGGCAGTAGACCACATCAGCCATTGACTCTAGTGTTTTCTCTAACATGAGTGACTCCCAGCGTGCAAATTCCTCATCATCAAGCAATCGTCTCAACACACCTGGAGGAATCATTCCCCCACATTTTGTATCAGGGCAAAGAAGCTTGTTGACCGTTCCTTCCTTTATATGCATTTCAGAGTAGATTTTCATACACTTCAAGCAGAAAAAATGTTGGCACGGCAGTCTTATGAAATCCGTACCTGATATGATGAAGGCAAGTTAATGCAGTTATTCCTTTTTTTCTTGTATTTTGTTTTTTTAGATGGACTTCTTGCCCATCTTCCTGTACTTTGCCTCTTTTTATTAATATAATTCTCTTTTCTTTTCAAAAAAATAAAAAATAAAAAAATGCAGTTATTCTTTTTTGTTTCTTTTAGTCAAAAAATGGTTTGCTTGAGAATGAGTAAGATGCTTTTCTGGAATTATAACTTCATTTTTTCAGGAAAAAAATGATAAAAACATGACATTTAGATGCTTTAGCATAGATAAGTGGAGAATAACCAAAGTTCAAAAAAATAAACCCTGAATCCTAAACCCTAAACCCTGGAATTATAACAACTTTTTTTTCAGGAAAAGCAAGAAAAGAGCATGACATTTAGATGCTTTAGCATATATTAGTGGAAAATAATCAAAGTAAAGTATACCTTCCGTGTGAGAAAAGAAGGATAATTCAAGACAAAACAGCAAAATACTTCTTTAAAAATGTTTTACGCTGAAGTTTTAATGAAGGGCCAATCTATGAATAATTTACAGGCTTTAGTTGAAGATACTATGCAGCTGGTACAGATAAGCAAAAGAATTAGAGTTCGGATTAAAAACAATTTTGAATCTCAAAACTCCAGGACCATCACATCTGAACTTCGAAATTTATTCACCAACACCCTCATTGTCAATGCTTGTGTCTATTGGGAAAGACCAACCTAGAAAATCCTAACCAAAGGCAAACCTACGAAATCAGTTTAAGGGAGAGCGATACTGCAAGATATAAATTCAAATATAGTTTCTTCTCTTTTATTGTAGCATAATTCTTTCCTCGTTTTATCTTGATATGAAACTGAATCGAGAACTTTACTTCCAAAGCATGGCAGGTAATAGTAGTAGGAAACCTTTTATAATACTCCCTTCGTCCTAGAAAAAGAGTCACATAAGAAAAGTATATATTTTCCATTTGTACTTTTGCTTCTCTATATTTCATTTAAATTGCACTAGAAAAATTCTTTTTTTTCTTTCTAATTTAAGTTTTATGACATGACCGTAGCAAGTTGTAAATAAACACACAACAGTATTGCGTAAAGTGGGCAGAAAACATGATCGAAAAGGTCAAGGGTGAGAGAAAATTACTCCCTACTAACTCAATAGTTTTTATTCTCTCTTCTTGTTAAACTAAACAGTTGACAACATAATAGGCTAATATCAATCCTAAACCTAAGAGTAGCCCAACTTTTATAACACTTCCACTCAAGATGTTTGATCATGCTCAGCTTGTTACAAACTAAATAAACCATAAAGCATAAGGAAGCAACGTCTTATCATTCTTCTTTTATCCCTTGGCAACGTCTTATCATTCTTCTTTTATCCCTTGGCAGTCTTCAGAATGGTAAAACACCATCTCCAATCTATGATTTTTCAATCTTCCGTTATTGTGACTTAGAAACTGATACCTACTATATGACCAACCTGTCAAATCAGCCTAGCCTAGTTACCAACTAATATAAACTACTTGTCAAATTAGTCTACATCGACCGAATTGTCAATTACACCATCCAAAGTAACCAAACAGATCCAGCCAACCTGTCAAATCAGCCCTTATATTAACCAAATTGTTTTTGACACCTTCTAAATGAACCAAAATACCAATCTAGTCCTCCAATTTGACCCATCTGTCAATTGGACCCTTCCACATAAACCAAGCTGTAAGCCCTATCCTCCAACTTGACCAAGCTGCCAATTGGAGTATAAGAACCTTTAAAGACTAACCCCAGATTAAATACCATTAGTCAGGCACTCCAACTTGACCAACCTATTAATCAGAATGCCCAATCCCAGATTAACCAAAAAATAATTAATCTGATCTCTACCTTGAGCACAAAATTTTTTACTATTAGCACCAAGCTTAACCAAATTTCCAAAACTGCCAACCCACAATGCACCTGAAAATCAACGAACACCCAACCAGTGACCCTCACCGATCCTATATACTAGAAATCTTTCGTACCCAGGGACAGAATTCCGACTAATACTCCCCCCACTCAACTTGCAAACTGGAGAAGCATAAGATACATTTAACACAATCATGAAAAAGATTCCGTACAAATTGAAATAATGCTTTCAAGAACAGCAAAGTTCATTAACAAGTGTGTTAAATTTAATGTATATTTATGAAACCTCATAAAGTTAAGCTATACATTTCTAGAATAGGGACTACTGAATTAGAAGCCTTAACACAAGCTGAGCATAGTTAAGTGATGGATGTGTTTCTATCAATCTATCCATTCAAATGCTATACTTTTAAACTTATTTAATACTCAACCTCGGGCGTTTTGCGTTTTAATGACTTTTTGGAGTGTTTATAAGTACAGAGAATAGAAGAAAAATGTCGTGGATTATGATCTCAAAAAGAAACGATCAAAAGCGAAGCGGCGAATGAGGAAAGAATGAAAATAACAGTAGGACAAGAAGGATGAGACCTTGTGCAACCATGACTAATGGATAGTATTAGACGAAAGCTTTCCAACGATATGTGGCACATTCCAATCGGAGTCCGTAGGAAGAATTTATTATCTCCGGAAGTTTGTCGAAAAAGGTATACGTCAGCAAAGCATGAAAAGCGCACGCACCCAAAGGGTAGGAGCAGATGCTCCCAAATTCCAGAAACGATGTTAAGCTACCGCCTAAAGGGGCGGACGCCCCCCCCCCCTCATAGGGGCGGCCCCCTCTCCAGCAAGCTATTCAATTTTCTCTTCAGCTAAGGATTCTTCTGTTGTTTCCTAATTTCGACCCTTCTTCTCCCAAGTATATATAAAACAACTCCAGACACGTTTTAGGATTATGATTTATTCTTCTTTTCAAGTTAGAGACAAAGATTCAAGGTTCAAAGATCTAGGTTTTGTATTCTTAATTTTATTTCTTATATTTATCATCATGAGTATGAGTAGCTAAATTCTTTTATTCATGAATTGAATGTAGTGGCTATGGAACCTTTATGCTATTAAAGTTTTAATTCTTCCAATCTATTTTGTCTTGTTCATCTCAATATTTTTAAAGATTTTTTTTTAGGTTTCAATTGTACGATAAAGATTGGAGTGCATCAAGGTTCCGCACTTAGCCCCTTTCTCTTTACTTTGATAATGGACGAATTAACGAGGTCGATCAAGATGATATACCAAGGTGTATGTTGTTCGCAGATGATATCAGGCCGATTGATGAGACAAGAGAGGGTATTGAAAGTAAATTGTTGTGGAGACACACTTTGGAATCTCGAGGTTTTAGACTGAGCAGAAGCAAGACTGAGTATTTGGAGTGTAAGTGATGTGGCGTATTTCATACTATCTAATTCCTATATTTTCCGTGCTTATTATGTTCAATCTTGATGTAATTAGATAGGTTTGATGTAATTTTGAGAGTATTTTGTATTGAGAGAAATTATTGAGAAACAATGTAATTCGAGGGAGATTTAGAGAGTTATACCTTGTAATCGAATTCAGCTTTTAAGGAAGGTAAAGAGCATCATATCTACATCAATGGAGGTCGATAAATTCAAGGCAAAGATTGAGAAATCAGAGATTGGTGATCAAGGGATGAGTGTCCCAAGCAAAACCAAGTCTTTCCCAACAAAGGGACGACAGAATCAGAGGTAGACAATTCAGGGACGAGTCGGCCCTCTCAGCATGACTCGTGCCATCAGCGATCGTCCAAGCGTAGCAGCAACGGGAATTTCGGATTTTGATGTTTTTAATTTATTTCCTTTTTTCTTCTTTTTAGACTAGGTATTTTGGGAGAGGGAGTATAAATAGTATTTTTCTTTATTGGTTTTGGAGGAGACGGCTGGGAGTTTTTGGCTAATAACAATTCCAATCCAAGCTTTTGATTTTCTATGGAAGCTTAACTTCCATTACTTTGGATTAAGGTTTTTTGAACCATTCGTTTTATTGAGGTTTGTTTTCTCTTTCCCATTATTTCCTTATTTCATAGTTTTACTTCTATTGCTTGATTATTATTAATTACTAGGGTTTAGAAACTTGACCAATTTCTTAATTCTTGTGATTAATTACTGCTAGAATTCCCTTCTATCGTGTCGGATTAGGGTTTTCATTGTAGCAATTTTATAAATCTTGTATGTGTCATCTTGATTTGTGAATTGGGTAAAACTAGATAATTATCTAATTGAAAGTATATTAGCGATTATTCCCAATCTTAGTTTCTTAAATCGAAATCAATTGTTATTCGAATTTCGACCGTATTTCGGCTTAGTTTGTTTACCAATTAGGGTTTTTGGCCGAGCGTGTCGCCGCTATTAACTATTATCAAAGAAAGAAACGAGAGATTGGAAATATATCTCGTGATTGGGTGAATAGGGGAATAAAGGAAGGGATTTGACCAATGATATTCGAAATTAGAATGGGGATAGAACGATGATCCAAAGTTCTCTTTAAATTATTGTTTGCAACTCTATTTTCTTGCTTTAGTTTAATTACAACAATCAATTCAAACAAACCCCCAAACTGGTCTGTGACTATTACATAAACAAATAACCGTTCTTCAGTGGATCGACTCTGGACTTGTCCCTTGCTGCAGTTTTGTAGCCGAGTCTTGGTAATTAATTTGTAGGCGTGCGACTTTAGCCTTACCAAAGTAAGTTTAGCAGAGTTGGAAGTAGTGGAGGCAAGGGCGGTCACATTTGATGGAAATATTATCCAAGCTTCTGAGTTTTTTCGCTATCTTGGATCCATTATCCAAAAGGATGGAGAATTAGATGGAGAATTAGCTCATAGGATTAAAGCAGGTTGGTTGAAGTGGAAGAGTGTCACATGGTTCCTATGTGATCGCAGCATGCCCCATAGATTAAAGGGAAAATTCTACCGCACAGCAATTAGGCCGGCACTGCTTTACGGCACCGAATGTTGGGCCGTGAAACAGTGTCACGTGCATAAGATGAATGTGGCGGAGATGTGTATGCTTCGATGGATGTGCGGTCATACAAGAAATGATCGATTGGGAAATGAGGTGATCAAAGGTAAAGTAGGAGTTGCACCCATTGAGGAAAAAATGAGAGAAAATCGTCTAAGGTGGTTTGGGCATGTGAGAAGGAGACCGAGCGATGCACCTAAGCAGAGGCCGAACGGTGGGAAATGATAAAATGGCGAGAGGTAGGGAAGGCCAAACAAACTTGGATTAGAGTTATTGAAAATGATACGTGTCTACTTGGAGTGGATAAAAGTATGGTGTTGAAGAGGCAGGAGTGGAGGGTAAAACCCATGCAGGGGTTGATTTTTTTTTATTTTTTTTTTTCAACAACTTTTTTTCACGATGACATATGAGGATTCATATTAGCGGACCCCAAATTATTTTGGGACTAAGGCTTTGTTGTTGTTGTTGTTGTAATTGTATGATAAAGATACTTTTGGCCTTTAAATTACTAGGTTATAAATTGATGCACTAGCGTGAATGATTTATATAAACTGACCATTATTGTGATGATTAGATTTAATTGAGAACCTAGCGTAAATCCAAAGAATCTAGGTTCACTTGTTTTTAAGGGCCTAATGAAGTTTCTTGATTGTTGTATTGCGCGGAAATTATAAACAAGAAGGAAATATTAGGGTTGCAATTTGCACATCAAACGTTCCAACCCTTAAATCAGTGAACGAACCTTTGAACGAAATAGATAATTCATTTATCAAAATATAGCATAGAGTAAATATAGTTATGAAATCCGATCCGTGAATATCTCTTTTAATCTTATCAAATCCTTTGCTTAGAGTTGCTTTTGTTAATTTAGTATTTAAATTCCTGCATTTAGTAATTAATAAACAAAACAAAACGAAACAAAACAAAAAAAACCCTTGTTACTTTACATTGTTTAAAATCAACTTGTTTTATACATAAGTCTCTGTGGTTCGACACCCTGCTTGTGCATAATATTACAACGGTAACTAGTACACTTGCTAGGTTATATTATTACAATAGGAAATTTTTATCCATCAAGTTTTTGACGCCGCCGGGGACTTATTGTGTTTAAGCAAGTTAATTTAAGTAGTATATGCTTGGTCGGCATTTTTTGAATCCTACTTTGGAGCCATTGAACAACGATATTGATAAAGTAGACCAAAGTAAAAGGAGAGAAATAAACGAGGGCATTCCCCTCAAAACAGACCTAGAACTGAAACTTGAATCTTCTACCAGCGGGGTAAAAGAGCCAAAAGTCGAGATGGCAGTAACACCGACTCAGACAATGCATTACTTTTTGCGTCCTAAGGTAAGACACTTTTATGTCATGTATAGTGTTGTCCGATGGAACAAATAATCTAGAGGTCAATGGTCAATACTTTGCCATGTTGCCCAATTTCTGGGCCTTCCATACGAAGATCCTTTGACCTATTTGTGTAATTATATGATGACTATCTCACATTTCCCATGGAAAGAGGGGGTGACTGATATGCAAATAAGGTTGAAATGCTTACCCCTACACTTTGAAGAGGGATGCAAAGACTTGGTTAATGATGCTCACACCTAGGAGTATAAGCACATGTGATGAACTTCATGATGCATTTTTACGCAAATATTACACTCATCCCACGTTGGCCACTTTTAGACAGAAAATAATAGGGTTTGCATAAGAGGTGGGTGAGCCATTCCATGAAACATGGGATATATTTAAAATAATGTTAGTTCAGTGCCTCACCACAATTTCTCCCTACCATTGTTAAACCAAATCTTTTATGATGACCTAAATCCTGTTAATCAGGTTATGGTTGACAATGTGGAGGTGGCTCTTTAGGAGCCAAGACCCCGCAATGCACTCCGAGAGCTATTTTAAATGTTGGGTGCCAATTCCCTACAAAAGAGTACTAAGGGTAATATGAGGCGCTGCATTTAGCCGAGTGCTAGTGATGAGATATCTAGCAGATATCACAAATGAATAAGAAATTGGACATGATAAGCACGCACGGTGCTTCTTCTAGTAATAATACTATTCATGATGCTTGTTCTACTATCAGTGATTTATATACTCACGATACTAATGCCATCGGCGCACGTTTGATTCTAATTCTGAACAAGCACATGCAATGAATGGTTATGCTCCAAGGCCTACTCAAAACAACCCATACAACAACACTTACAATTCGGGGTAGAGAAATCACCCTAATTTCTCATGGGGAGATAATTAAAATCAGCAATTTAAACCGCTTCACACTCCACCCCTACAAGGACAGTTTGAGCAGAGTAGGGAGCCTTGGGAGAACGTGTTAGCACAGATGAAACTTCGAGCAAGAAGAACTACGTAAACAATAAGAAGTCCGCAAATGTCAGAAATTAGAAACCCAAATTCGGGCTAGTGGAGGCCTTACAATGCCAAAAATAGGGTAATTTTCAAAACCCACCAGCGCAAGCAAAGTTAATCATGACTATTTGGGATGAAGGTGATGAAATTAAGGAGGTATTTCTTTCTTCTCTTTGCTTAATTGATACTGAATGTGATGAATATGTTGAGGAAGAAAGTAGTTTGGGGGTTACACATGATGTATTTTCTACTATTGTTTAGATTTCCCCCTCCTTAAATTTGTGAAAACCACACCCCCTTGTGCGAAAGTTATAAAAAAGGCAAGTGACATGAAATACCCTGAATGTTTTACCATTCCAATCACATGGGGGAATTTGAGGGTTAAAGACATGATGGACCTAGGGGCTAATGTTAACTTAATGCCTTTTTCTATTTACAAGCAATTGGGGTTAACCGATTTGAAACCTCCAAGAATGTCTATTCAATTAGCTGATTAATCGGTAAAAAGACCTTTAGGAATTGTAGAAGGCATTGTGGTCCAGATAGATGAGGCCTTAATCGTAATTGATTTTGTGGTAATGCCTATGGAAGATCATGATGGTGATGAACTAGGAGTCCTCATACTGCTTGGGAGACCTTTTATGTTTGACACTAATTCTGTGATAGATATTCTAAATGGTAGGATTTCAATGACTGTGATGGGGGAGGATATTAGATTCTCCATGTTGGATTGCTTGACAGACCCCATCTAAGGCAGAATTTGTTAGTTAGATAGATAATCTTGAAATTCCTGAACCATGTGGGAGTGAGCACGTAAAGCATGAGAGTGATGAATTAGAATGGATGACGAATGGCGGCGAGAATTCTAGCGATAATGCGGATGTTTATCTCATGGCTAACAACAAGAAAGCAGACCAACACTCTAGGAGTGACGGGCCGTATCACCCCAGATAACCTCCACAAGAGGTTGGTGCCATCAATTGTATCACCTTTGCGTGTAGAGACTAAACCCAGTGAGTCATGCTTGCAAGTAGAGGAATGTTGTTTTCTTCATATATCTGATTCTATATTTGCTAATATTTTTAATCAAGATAACATCTCTGAAAGTTTTGTTGAGAAAGATGTTTCTAAGGTTGTTAAGATGGAGGAACCAAATGAGTTTGGGGGAAAAAGCCCCAAAAAGAAGAAGAAAAGGGTGAAACAGAAAGCTACAGAAGTTCCTTGGGTGCCATCTGAGTTAATCAAGCAAGGAATGTTTGCATGGAAGGTAGTGGGCGTTTGTGCCCGAGAAGGTATGAGGTGGACCAAGGGCCGAAAAGCGAAGGCAAAAACTGAAATGGCCAACTTCAATCCCAAGTAAAATTGGGGTAATAGTCGGGCTAACGACTTTAAACAAATGCGCTTGTTGGGAGGCAACTAAACTAGGTATGTTTTAATTGCTTTTATTTAATTTTGTTGTGCCATGTCATTCTTTGAACCAAAACATGTGTTCGTTCTGTGTGCTACGATGACATATCATGTTTTGAGTTTGGGGGTAGACATTTCTCCGAGATTGTGGGTTTATAGGAGAGTGTAAATAGTGTCACCCTAAAAAATAGATTTTTTTGTTCTTTTCATATTATGGGATGTTAGCTAAAGTTTATGATGATTTGAGGGTATTTTAATTTTGAATTTTAAGTGTTATTATCAATATGGGGTTATGATTTCTTTGAAACATGTGAAGTATAATTGCTCCACCTTCCACCTCCATATTATTTTCTTGATCATTATTACCAATTTAAAAGACCTTTATATGATTACTTTAGCATTTTCGGGGTCTCTAGAACATGTTTGCATGACTGTCAATAACACATTAAATAGGCTATTCGGGAAGTGATATATGGCTATTTTCTTTGAACCCTTTTGTGAGCCTTTAACTTTCTCATCACTAATAAAAAATTTCGCTAGAACTACTTTTGAGCTTCATTACGAATGAAAATCTCTCACAAACTGATAGATTATCACAGACCGCCATTCGCCTTCATTTTGTAGCCGTATTATCTTACCCCTACACTTATACACTATTTTTTCACCGTTTCAAGAAAGTGAAACTAAAAAATTAATGGGAAATTGTGGCTTGTGCTTGTGAGATCTTAGGCTTGAGTGGAAAGTGGTCAACAAAGGAAAGAAAAGGGTAATGTGTTATATTGAAATGAGGGGTATGTGCAAAGTATTTAGTGCATAATATTCTTTGTGATCTTTATAAATGCAAAGCAAAAGAAATAAAGAAAGAAGAAGAAAAGCCTTTCCCTTATATGTTATGCAAATTGTGATTTAAAGTGACTAAAGGAAATGAAAGAATGTGATCAACCCTTTGTGTAAAAGTATGCAAAATTCTAAGTTTGGGGGTTGAAACATGGGTTGGCATGGGTGAGCGGAGAGATACACTCTAAGTGAGGATATATTGTGAAGACTTCCTAGTTTCACTTGCTCGACTTTGTATATCCGTACCTTCATTTGAAATTGTGAACCTAGCCCACGATTGTCGCGATACATTAGAAGTCATAAAACCATATTTGATCTCTAAATAGTAGCAGGGTTGACATTTATGGTTAAACATGCATATGAGTGTCCTTATACAGAATTTTCATTTTATTATCTTTGTTTAGAGCATGACACAAGTGACCATGTAAAATATCTTATTTTGGTGATGATGATCTCCAATTAATTATTCATATTATCATACTGTGGTGTAGAATTGTAAGTTAGATGCATCAATGTAATTGTAATCTCATGTTCATAATAATTCTCGTAGATTATTTGTGTTTGTAAATATTTGAGACATATATGGCTAACAAACCTTTATATGATTAGAACATCTCAAAAATATTTTTTGCTTTTAGTATGTTTATCTTTTGTAGTTTAGAAAGTAGTTTATTTTATTTCAGTTTTTATTTTACTCGAGTACGAGCAAAAGATAAGTTCGGGAGTATTTGATGGATGTGTTTCTACCCATCCAAATGATATACTTTTAGAATTATTAAATGTTCAACCTTGTGTGTTTTAATGGATTTTTGGAGTGTTTATAAGTACAGGGAATAGAAGGAGAATATCATGAATTATGGTGCTAAAGAATACAAAAATGAATGATCAAGAGCGAAACGGAAAATGAGGAAAGAATGAAAATAACAGAAGGACAAGAAGGATGTGACCCTGTGCAACCATGACTAATGGATAATACTCGACGAGAGCTTTCCAACGATATGTGACACATCCCAATCGGAGTCCGTAGTCGTACGAATAGTCATGACCTCCGTAAATTTGTCGAGAAAAGAAAAAGGTACAAGTAAGCAAATCACGAGGATCGCACGCACCCAAAGGGGAAGAGCGGACGCTCCCAATTCCAAAAACAAAGTTATGCCTAAAGGGGGCAGACGCACCCCCATCCTAGGGGCGGCTGCTCCCTCCCTCTACAGCAAGCTATTCAATTTCCTTTTCGGCCAAGGATTCCTCGGATCTTTCCTAATTTCGACCCTTCTTCTCCCAAGTATAAATAGAACAACTCCAACCACGTTTTAGTTTTATGTTTATTATTCTTTTCAAGTTAAGAGACGAAGATTTAAGGTTCAAAGATCCAGGTTATATGTTCTCAATTTTATTTGTTGTATTCATCACCATATATGAGTATGAGTAACTGAATTCTTTTATTCATGGATTTGATGTAGTAACTATCGAACAACTATGCTATTAAAGTTTTAATTCTTCCGATCTATTTTGTCTTATTTATCTCAATATTCTTAAAAATTGTTTTTAGGTTCAATTGTATGATAAGATACTTTTGGCCTTTAAATTACTAGGGTATAAATTGTTGCAATAGTTTAGATGATTTTTAAATTAACCATTATTGTGATGATTAGATTTAATTGAGGAGCTAGCGAAAATCAAAAGAATCTAGGTTCACTTGTTCTTAAGGGATTAATGAGTTTCTTGATTGTTATATTGACATAGCATACCAGAAAGTATAAACAAGAAGGAAATATTAGGGTTGCAATTCGCACACCAAACGTCACAACCCTTAAATCAGTTAACGAACATTTGAACGAGGTAGATAATTCATTTATCAAAGTATAGCATAGAGTGAAAATAGTTATGAAATTCAATTCGTGAATATCTCTTTTAATCTGATCAAATCATTTGCTTTGAGTTGCTTTTGTTAATTTAGTATTTAAATTCCTGCATTTAGTAGTTAATAAACAAAACAAAACAAAAACCCACTTGGTAAACATTGCTTAATTTCAACTTGTTTCACATTAGTCTCTGTGGTTCGATACCCTGCTTTTGCATACAATTACAACGGTAACTAGTACACTTAATAGGTTATATCATTACAAGAGAGAATTTGTTATCTAACATTAAGGAACTAGCAGTGTTCTTGAACCTCGTTTAGCAAAAAACTTTCTTACAATAGGGTGGAGAAATGGAGTGCATCGAGAAGGCTATAAAAATATAGAAGCATCTAGTTTACTCGAGTTTAGCATAGCTTAGAAACTAAATTGGAGTGTACTTGCGCATAGTTCAAGACAAAATCTCTCTTTTAAAATGTTAAAAGTTGGAAAATCAACTAAATGGGCAGATTAAGAGGCTATAGACTTGAGCACAATGTGCAAGAGCGGTTACAAAAATATATTCAACACGTATCCTACTTAAAGAGTTTGCCTTGCTTAACTGTTTCCATATACAACAATATTCTTCCCTTTGCTTTATATCACTCTACTTGGCTAATGACTTCGGAGATTTCCTCGAGAATCTAAAACTATTTAACATATACTCCCTCCGTCCCACCCGATTTAGAACAATTTTCCATTTTGAGTGTCTCACTCGACTTAGGACATCTCAAAATGGCAAGTTTATATTATTTTTATATTCAATGGGACCCACTTGTCATACTCATAACAACAATCTCCTTACTATTCCTCCCACTCATTCTCTCTCCTATTTTACTTTTCATACTCATTATATCTCTTTCACTCATTCTCTCTCCTTTTATTATATTAGTATTTCTTAATCCCCATATCGGGTGATAAAATTTTAAGTTCGATGGGACGGAGAGAGTAGTGATTAAGAGCAAGTTAGGGATGCATGGTAATGGCTGGGATACTAATGTCAGAAATTTATGTTCACACAAATCTCCTTGGAAATTCTTTCATCAGTGTCGTTACCTATCAGTATCATTACATGTTCCTTTTATTCGGTTGAAAGTTGGTTACGGGGCTCGAACTCGTTTTTGGGAAGATGTATGGGTAGGTAATTCCTCTCTAAAAGATCATTTTCCTTGTTTGTATCGTCTTACTTTGGTTCATTGCTCCCCTATTCATTCATGAGGATTCATGAGGCTGGGGAGGGTCAGACTTTATCTCTTGGAATTTTCACTTCTTTCGCAATCTCAATAATAGAGAGTCAGATGATGTCGGTAGTCTTCTTTCTTTCTAATCTCAGGTTCGTCTATCGAATTACCAAGATGATAGGGTTTAGGTTTTAAAGGGCTCCGATAATTATTCTTGCAAGTCTGTTCTTAATTCCTTAATTCTGAGACCCAATCCATCGTCGTTTCCTCTTGCTTCTCGGGTTTGGAGGTCTAAGACTCCTTTTAAGATTCGGGCTTTTATGTGAATTCTTGTGCTTCATAAACTCAATGTCAACGACAAATTGCAGTTTCGACGGCCCTTTAAATGTTTATCGCCAAATTGATGTGTTAACTGTAAGGAGTTTGACGAACAAATGATCATCTCTTTCTTCATCGTAGCCTTGCCCATTACCTTTGGAATCGTTTGTTTGAGGTTGATAATGAAGTAGCACAAAGGTTTTGGTAAATGAGGAAATTTGAGTCGCTTGTGGGAGTGTGAGGTTTTTGCAGTTTGTTGGTGCATTTGGTTGAAACGAAATGCAAGGATTTTCAAAAATCAACTTCTATCGAAACATTTCTTATGGGATAAAGTGGTTTCATTAGCATCGCTCTAGGCATATGCGAATGAAGGCTTTAGAGGATTATCTCTTTAAGTCAAAAGAGATTGGGTTGCTGCTATCAAATAATGTAAAATTCTTGTATTTTTTTAATTTTTTTTTTGATGAACTTCTTGCCCATCTTCCTTTACTTCCCTCTTTTTATTAACATTAATTCTCTTTTTTTATAAAAAAAAAAACTAAGTTAACCATATTGTTGATGTTAAGCTTTATATTACATTGACGGGATCCCATTTAATTGCTTAAGCTTTTAGATGAGTTGGTAGCTTAACATGGTATCAAAACTACAGTTTGGCAAGATCTTGGGTTCAAGTCTACCCGCTTGCATTTGTTACCAAAAGTATTACGAGGGTGAATGTCGACACCTGTTAAGTTTGTGATGCCCTGGTGAGACATGCTAGTTTAACTTTCACGTTTGGACAGAGAAGGGGAGTTTGAAGCTTGATATACATTGTTTAGTCCCTGACAAATAGCTTAAGCTTGATGAGTTGGTAACTTAACAAGTACATAAGACTTCAAACAATTATGCACATAGTTCACACTTTGATCCTTGAGCCTAGGTGTCACTAGGTGTGCCTCTATAGTACACGAGAAGTAAAGTTTTCTAATAATTCAAAATCTAATAAATTTGCTTAAAACAATATGGCTTACGTATGATATTTCACTAATGTCCAAGAAATTCTTTAGATAGCCCCAAAACTTTCACGTCAATAGTTAATCTCCAGATGGACAAGAACTCTTTGTATGATAGCTCTCAAGTAAAATATATGGGGGAAGGTTGAAAATAGGCATAACACATTTTCCAACTTGACACTGAGAAATTCACCAAGAACTCTAATTTCTTACATTAGTATTAGGTCTCCTTTTAAAGCATACTTCAAGCTAGGGAAAGGGTTAAAAGCTTACCTGCATGTTCACTGAAACAGATGCAACATTCATGCAAGTTTTTGCAAAAATCCTCATGTCGCTGCACATCATTGTAACTCTTTAAGAAAGGAACATCAGCATCTGGAGAGATGCAACCGGAAATTGCACGCCTGTCTCCGGTTTTCCGTATACCATAAGGGCCGAGAATGATTTCTTCATCAAAACCAAGATAAGAAAGAGATGAAGTATGTAACCATTCCGTCCACTGGTATATTACCTCCTGTCCTGGTAGTTCCTTCCAAATAGAATCTAGCATGGAGCAAAGTTTGGAAATTTTCGAAGATTCTAACCACTGAACAGAGATAGTAAAGTAAGGTGGGAGATGACTTGGGTATGATTTTGGTAAGAAGCACCTCAAGACAATTGGTGGAAGATGTTGGACATTGAAAGAGTATGAAAAGTCATTTAGCTTTGTGGAGATTGTGAGTTCTCTTAGGGATTCAACATGTACATGGATCTGCAATAGAACACAGGATGTTCAGTCATTGCTTTGCTACAAACTCAACAAAAATTTATAACATTAATATGTACCTGAAAAGCTCGTAACCCATTCTGTTTGTCAAGGATGAATAAGTGTTCTCCATAAATGGACTCCATAGCTAGCAACTGCAGCAAACAACATATGAATAAGAGGTACGAAAGAGAGTTGGTGAGCGGAAGAGAGATCATTTACAAAAATAAAAATGATTTCCAAACAATTTATAATTAGTTCATAAACCCCCCCCCATCAAGATATCATCCCTAGTGATGCAGGGTGATAAATCGGGATTGATTGCAGATGCTTGACGTTGACACGAAACATCATCGGGAAGAGCAGAAATGGTCGAAGAGAGCATTTGTTGGGCAGCAGCTTGTCAAGGAACAATGCTGCTGGAATTTTGGTGTGGGCTGGAGGCGTACGCATAGTTGCAAAAGGCTAGCGCCTCTATCGCCCGCCTCGCCATTTTGGCGCCTTTAGGGGTCGACCGCCTTTTGGTTTTATGGCGGGCTGTTGTGCGCCTTTTAGGCCAGGCGAGGCGTTTCTTGGTTATGGCGAGAGGTGTGAGAAGTCCGCCTTTGTCAAAAAAGACATAATAGACATATGTGTAGTGTTAACTAGGTCATTTTGTAATTTTAGTTTCAATAATTTAACTTACCCAATGCGTTGTTTTGGGATAATATGGAGTAAAGATAGCTTGTGGCGTACATTGAGAAAGAAAGATATCCATAATTCCTCTCGAGTGATCAAAAGAAAATAAGTGTCATAAATAACAAATTAGTACGCGACAAAGGAGTGGGACAAAAACACTACAAATAGTACGACGACAAAGGAGTGGGACAAAAACACTACAAATAGCTTGCTTTATTCAAATTTTTAAAGGGAGGTTTGCAAATTTTATAAGTTTACTAATTTAATTTGTTTTTTCGCTTTACTTTGGGTCTCCTTTGTCATTTGAAGTTTTAACTATATCTTATGTTCATCACTAGGTATGGAATTATACATTTGAAATTATATATTCGAATTCACCTATTTCACGCTTTTAAATGACTACTCGTTTACTGATTTGAACATAAAATGAGTTTTTTTCCGAGAATTCTCACTTTCAGGCGTTTTAATTGTGTTAAGTTGCTATTACATGTGAAATTGTGACATTTATTTAATGCAAAATTCTTGTTCTTAACATGTTTAAGCTTTGTTTAATATATTTTACATATATATTATTTTACTATTCCTTTTGTTTTATTTTACCGCCTTTCTGCCGCCTTTCAACCGCCTCGCCATTCGCCTATTCTAAGAAATTCTCGCCCGCCTCTCGCCTTTAACAACTATGGGCGTACGCATGACCATCAGCTGCTCCGCAACCCCACAAGATAATTGTTGCATTTTGAGGATATGCATGTATGGGCAATATTATGGGTCTAGGATTATCTCTTTGAGGATATGAATTAATGTACATAAGTCCAATCTAAAAAATGCAATTCCAAATATATCCTTCAATTTTCTTTTATAGATATACACAAATTGACAGATAAGATAACCCAATATTCATTCAAGGCAGAGGGAAACAAAGATGTAGTCGATCTATATTACCCAACTCACACCGAAAGGGATGATACTCTAATTACAAAATTTTATTTCACAAATTCTTATATGATGCGTCATTTTGTTTTCAAATAGTGACCATTCCCTTGCCATACATCTGCAGAGATAAGCATTGCCTACATTTTATTTATTGCACTGGATAACATGCCGAAATTCATAATCTCTAACTCAACATGCCTGATTCTGGAAACTACATCTACAGGCAAACTATGGGGAGACCAACAAACATCCTTGGTCTCAATTTTATTTTTATTTTTTTGATAGGTAAAGAGATATAAACAAAAAGCGTCAAAACTGGTGACGCATCCTTTATACACTAGAAGTATACTAAACTAAAACGCCTAGCCAACCACAAAACTATCCAAAAACTCTACAAAAGAATTTTAAAAAGCCGGCACCGACTCCTTACACCAAAAATATAGCATACGGAGAAGGGATTCTTTCAATCTAGAAATAGATAACTTGGCGTTCTCAAAATCCCTGCAGTTCCTTTCCTTCCATAGTATCCAAGAAACTCCCAAGGGTGTAACCACCCAAAGACAATTTTTTTTCTGACGCTTATAGAGAGACCAACTAAGAAAGAGCTCCTTCAATGAGCTAGGCATAACCCATGATAGCTAGAACATACTAAGAATGAAATCCCTAAGCTCCCACGCAACCTGGCAATGCATCAAAAGATGATTTACACTTTTTCCATCCCTCCTACACATAAAGCACCAATTAACATAAATCTTCTTGCAAATCTGCAGGTTACCTGTGAGGATAGCTGCACTTGTGGCCTCCAAACAAAATATGATATAATGATTTAACAAAGAAACAATTACCTTTAACCCCCTTCCAAATGACCATGTCCTCTCTATCAACAAAAATCTTTTGTGAATAAAGATTCTCAAAAAGTGTTGAAAGTGAATCTAACTCTCAATCTTGAAGATGCCTTCTCAAAAGTGGACTCTAAATGATTGTACCTTCGTGAACATGCATAACAGAACACCAACTCATCCTTATTAGAGGCAATACTATAAAGATTTGGGAGAGCTCTCCTCAACTCTATGTCGCCACACTACTTATCCTTCCAGAATTTGACTCGAGAGCCATTACCTATTTCAAAAAGAATATTTTGTAGAAATAAATCCCAACATTACGAATCCCAATCCAAACTCTAACACAATAGGATGAAGACACCAATTTAGGGAACCACGAGTGTTCACCTTCCCCGTACTTCCCGACCACCACCACCTTCCTCTATAGAGCATCCCTGTCCACCAAGAATCTCTAAAGCCACTTGCCCGAGAAAGCAACATTAAACAAACACAGATTCTTTATCCCTAGACCTCCGACTCTCGTATTGGAACAAACATTATCTCATTTGACAAGGTGATATTTACGCTCCTCTGATTAACCTTCCCATAGAAAATCTCTTTGCAAGTTCTTTAATCTTTTCGCCACAGTGACGGGTATCATAAACAAAGACAAATAGTATGTATGCAAGCTAGATAGAGTGCTCCCGACTAATGTTGATCGGCCATTGGATAGAAATTGTTTCTTCCACTCCGCCAAACGACATTCAAATCTTTCAATCACGCGATTTCATGTGATTCCATATAGCTTTGCATTTGACAGGAGCACCTAATGGGAGACCAAGGTAAGATGCGGGAAGATGTGCAACCCATGCACCCAAAGAAGAAGCAAGCGATTCAATGTTGTCAACAGCCCCTACCGGCATAATCTCGCTCTTAGAAACAATACCCCTCAACCCAGACACGGCTTGAAAAAATAGCATGACTAAACGCAAATAACCCAACTGTTCAATATTTGCATAACAATCCTGGAAGTCCGCTTCTGATTCTCGCATCTATACTTTCATTAGCAAAAAGAGACGCGTCAAGGAGTTGACACTCACTCACAAAGGCATGTTGAGATTCTAAGACGGCCTTACCAATAACACTCCTCAAACGAAGCGATACTGTCACTAAGATCACACCAAGTTGCAATGTAGGACATAAAGTTTCATTTTTGCAATTGTGTACAATATGTTCACACTGTGTTGCAATTCAAGGCAATTTTGGACGGTCGTTAACTTAAGTGGATGGAGGTGATTTTACGTGCAACTCACATGTTTTTAAGAGGGAAAAAATATATTTTCCCCTTACTCCACCATCCGGCCTCTTCAACCTTCCCCTCCTTCTCCGGCCACTACACTCTACCAACCTATCCTCATCCTACCTTCCTACCCTGAACCTCCATTCAACTTGATGCACATTGTCGCACTCACTGATTGCCATTACACCTCTTTCCCAAATCTAAGGTACAAAATATCTATGAACCTCGAACTCTTTGGCTAACCCCGTCGGACCCTTCTCAACAAAGACTAAAATCAGTGTTCTAAAACGCGGCCTAGGCGCCGCATAGGCGCTGGGCGGTGACCAAAAGCCGCGCCTTTTAGCAAATCGACCAAATAAGGCGTAGGCGCCATTAGGCGTGACTAGGCGCCATTAGGCGTTGACTAGGCGAGAATAGGCGTTGACTTGGCACAGCCGGCCAAGGCCACGGCCGAAACATGTTTGCTAGCCCAGCATCAGCCTAATATATATACCCACAGCCACATTTTACTTCTTATTTCAATGTGGGATAAGTAACCTCCAAGGCCAAGGCCGAGCCAAGGCAAGGCGCCAAACCAACAAGGTCATTTACTTTCTTTATTTTTCGATGTGGGATATCTATCCTCCAAGGCCACAGCCGAGCCAAGGCAAGGCGCCGAACCAACAAGGCCATTTACTTTCTTTATTTTTCGTTGTGGGATATCTATCCTCCAAGGCCACGGCCGGCCAAGGCTAATTTTTATTATTTTTGACAAATAAATAGCATCTTAATATTATATTTTTTATTTTGTATAAAAAATATTATTTATTTTTGACAAATAATAAAAATAAGTGGCACTATTTTTTAGATATATATATAAATTTATGAAATATATTTAAAATTTGTCTAATTTATCGGCCCCGCCTGGCCCCTAGGCGCTAGGCCCGACTCCGCCGCCTAGCATCCGCCTAGCGCTTTTTAGAACCTTGACTAAAATAGGAATGTCCGACATGGGTACCGCGGGGTAAACCAAAGAGTCCGAACTTCGGAGCAAAATATTACCTTTGGATCTAAATGTCGTCAACCCTGTGGCGGAGTTAGTAGCTTCTTTTGTTATTTTGTTAGTTTTTTTTTAGCAGATTCATTACCCATTGCTTAAAATGCAAACTTTGCAATTCAAAATCTAAGTTTCTTCCTTCATACAAGTTACAAAACTACTCCCCGAAATTGTTCTCCAATTCCCATTCCTAATTTTGAATATCAGCCACAAAATAGGTGCCGCAAATAATAACCAAATTCCTTGAGAAACTATTTCTACGGGCTGCACCTTCACTGCTTCACCAAATTCAGATGCAAATTCTCATCCCAAATGTCGCGGGCACACTAATTTGCGGCTTTAACTCTTTATTTTGCGAACTGATAATTGGATTTTAGAAGGGCAATAATGGTGGTTTTGTGTAGACTAGGGTTTGAATGTTGGCGGGTTAGAGATAGAATCGATGTTGTAATGGATGGACTGTGACGCTGCGGTTGGAGATGAAGGGAGATAGATGAGGAAGAAGAAAGGCGGTCGACAGGTTTTGAGTTGAAGAAGAAGACGGGCATGTGTCGGCTTGTGAGGGAGAAGATGAGGCTGGATGGTGGAATAAGGGGAAAAGACATTTTTGCCCTATTAAAAACATGTGAGTTGCACGTGCAATCACCTCCATCCACTTAAGTTAACGACCGTCCAAAATTGCCTTGTATTGCAACACAGTGTGAACATAGTATACGCAATTGCAAATATGAAACTTGAGGTCATACATTGCAACTTGGTGTGAACTTAGGGGCAGTAAAGTGCAATTTCCCCATGTCCGCTGCACCTTTTATCTTCGGAATTAGAGCTATAAAAGAAGTATTAAGACTTCCTTCAAACCTCTTATTAGCATGGAAATACTGAAACACCTCCATAATGTCATCATTGATCACCTCCCAGCAATGTTGAAAGAAAGCTATTGAGAAACCATCAGGCCCTGGGGATTTGTCTCTCCGCTCATACTACGTAAAGCTGCCACAATCTCTTCCTCGACAAAAGGTAGCTCTAAAAGATTTGAATCTGCCTCGTCTAACGACCTGAAAGTCAGTCCATCAAGATCTGGCCTCCAGTCACTATTATCACTATAAAGTCGTTGATAAAAGCTTGCAATGTCATTTTTTATTGCAGAAATGTCATCCAGCAAGACACCATCAACAATGACTTGACGGATCTGATTAGCTTGCCTGTGAGCATTAGCCATTCGATGAAAGAACTTAGTGTTTTTATCTCCTTTCTTAAGCCATTGAACCCGAGACTTTTGTTTCCAGCAAACCCTCCTCATAAATGAATAGTTTCTCTATCTCAGCTTTCAACTCTGTTCGGCGCGTTACCTCCCCACTACTTAGAGCTCCTACACCTTCTTTAGCATCCAAAGATCTGAAACATTTTGCCAAGTTTAAGTCTAAATTTCCAAAAGATTCTTTGTTCCACGTCTTGAGATCTGCCTTCAGCAACTTTAGCTTCTTTACGAGCCTAAGGCAAGGCTTTTCTGCGATCACATAAGAAGTCCATCTTGCCTTAACCCAATCCAAATACCCGGGTTCCTTGAGCCACATATTCTCGAATCTGAAAGGAGATTTTCCTTTAGAGAACCCACTACTTTCTAACAACAAAGGAATATGATCAGAAATAATCCTCGGAAGACAGAGACTGAGAAGTCCCACAAAAGCAATCTTCCCAATCTGAGACACGAGAAACCTATCAATCCTTGAGCATTGATGTTGAACATTACTTCTAGCCCAAGTAAGAGAGCCACCTAATAACGGAAGATCCACCAATTCCATTTCATTAATAAAATCATTGAGCTCCATCATAGCAGGAGACAAATGACGACAACCAGTGCGTTCATGTGGAAAACGAAAAACATTGAAATCACCCTAATGCACCAAGGGAAGTTCCAACTTTTTTTTACTGACTTTAATTCGTCCCACAACTCTCTTCTGGATGAATCCCTAGATGGACCATAAACTCCTGAAAAAAAACCCAATTTTCATCATTCTCCACCATCTTCAAGAGGCAAGAAACTGAATGAGCTCCAATCATAAATCCCATACTAGAAAAAACTCTGCTATCCCACATGACTAGAACACCCCTGCCCCTACCGACCTAAATGCTCCCAGTCAGCCCATCTACCTCCATCTACACTTTAAATCACTCTTTTGTCCACCTTTTTGGTTTCTTGAAAGCAAACAATATGAGGCTTCCACCTTCATACAGCTGTTTTAATAACCTTCCTTTTATCCAATTCATTCAAACCCCACACGTTCCAAGATAAAATTCGTATATGCATTTAAAATCAATGAGATCTGGAAGTAAATCAACCTAAAATCCTTTTTCTTCTCCCCTCTCCCCCTCCCTAGACTCCACGTTACAAAGTTGAGGTTACAACACAGTAGTTTCAACTCTCGATTGCACCTACCTTTAATCCTGATGCGTTTGTTGATGCTCTCTTTTCTTGCTGAATGCCGACTCCTCTCTATCTCTAACAAAAGGTCCATAATTTTATCCTCAGACCCTGAACATGACACACCCAGGAATTGACCAAAACCTTTGACTCTTCTTTTCACCACAACTGAATATCTTCCTTCTCATCCGAGCCCACCACTGAATCAGGTCCACAAGCACTATCTGGTAGCACCACTGCTAATAGGGTGCAATCAATAGGCTTCTCCACTAAATCCAAGGATGGTATGAAAGAAGATTTCACTGTTGATTGTTCGGAATTAGGAGCATCAGAAGAATCACACAAAGTGCTACCCTCAGACCCACTGTCATCCACAATAAAAAGTGACTTCTCTCCTTCAGTTTCATAATCAAACCCACGAACAGTTAAGATCTTACACGTATCATTATCAACCAAACAAGCCTCCCGATCAAGAACAACAGGATTATGGACACCCTTGAAACGCGAACACGATGCGTGTGACTTCCCATCTCGAACGAGGCTTCGACCTCAGTAATTCCTCGAACCCTTGGTCCCTTTACCAATCTTACTAGGACTGTCAAGAAAAGCCGATGGGAATGGCCCGTTGATTTTACCCCCTGTAATGACTTGGGCTTCCGAATCATTGAAATCAATCCCAACTCCCAAACCCACACTATCCTCAAATTGTGAGACAACTGATCTTAAAGTCCTATCATTGAGATGAATTTCAAAGCTTAGAAACTCTCCCAACCACCGAGTTCTTATGTTTAAAAAAGGTTGAGTTAGTGTTATATGATCTACGCTTCACATATGGTTCAATAAAACTACCTCTCATAAGAAACACTTCTCTTCTTTTCTCCTTGATTTGCCTCCTTCCCGCGACCTTCTACATCACCACAGAATCTCCTTAGGCGACAAAATGAAGTAGTTTCAGCCCAAATCGGAACAGAAAATATTCTACTACCAATTCCAATACAAACAGAAGCCGGCATCTCTTCCCTAAAACGAACCAAAATCCTAGCCCACCTCAAGTCTTCCTTAGATTATGTGGCTTGATCGACCATGATGAAGCCTCCACACATCTGACCAATTTTATGAAATACGGCTTTGCCCCCACAAATGCAACGGCAACCCTAGTGCCCTGATCCAAGCTACTTGAGGCTTGCGGCCTTCGCGGCGAGCGGCGACAACAACCAACGGGGTCCCAACGATCAAGAAACAAAGGCCTATCATTCACAACCCAATTCTTTACCCGCAAAATGCGAGAAGCTTCCTCATTAGAGTGAAATTCGAACAAGAAATATTTTCAACTCATATCCCTCACTCCTAACGCCTCCGACTATCTTCCACCTTCTATTTGCCCAATTCTGTAACTTGTTCTTAGGAGGAATAGGGTAATCAAGGCTTCCGACTCTGCCTTACCAGACATCTCTCAAAGAAATGTAAATTGTCAGCATAAGAAGTTTCCTCAACCACAAAATCCACATTTGAATTGCATATGCTGAAAGAAGCTTGCAGAGAAGAGTACGGCCATGGAGAAATTACACCCGCCTCTTTATAAGACTTGGAAAAAGGCGCCTCATAATGAGACTAGGAAAAAGGCGCTTCATTATAAGACTTGTGAAAATATCGATTCACATTTTCTTTCTCCTGGATAAACCTTCTCATTTTGGCAGCCACCATTCCCCATCCTGAATGTGTCACAACTTCAGGACACGCCGGCCCTGACCACCCACTCCAATTCTGATGAACTTACCAGATCTGTTACTTTCCATAGCAATTAGCACTTCCCTCCAACGTTCCTTTCTTTTCTTCCAAAAAAATCCTTTGATTTTCGAAGCCTTCTCCATCTAATTGCAGACCCAAATAAGCTCATGAAAAGAGAGATTAGTCTTATGAGTTCTTCCTCTAAATCTTTCAATCAGTAGAAAAACAAATCGACTCTTATCTGACTATCTAATGACATCAAAAGTCTTCTTTCCAGCTTAAAAGATAATTCTCTCTTCCATAATAATGGAGAAACACACTAATTGTAGCGACAATCTTAAAAGAAAGGAATAGTGAGACCCATCAACCCAAATCACTCACACATAGCAGAAAAAAGGAGGAAAACCACAAGAAACAGGCGGAAAAAAAAAGATGATTTCCAGATTCCAACCAGATTGCTGGCGCGTTACCGGACCTCCGGCGCCGGAGACGATGACCGGCGACAAAAGAGAGATAGTCGTGATGAAGGCCAAATGGGTAGCCCGGCCCGGCCCGGCCCGTCGTTGTGCGGGCAAACGGACAAACGGGCTTAACCCGGCCCGTCCGTGAGAGGAGACGGGCTAAAGCCCGGCCCGGCCCGTCCGTTTTTCCATGGCTAAACCCGTCCGTTTGGTCCGGATCCAAGGATCCACGGGCCAAACGGGTATATCCCTTTTTTTTTTTACAAAATCAGAAAAGGGGTTGGGGGGGTTCGAACCTTGGTCAAATGGGATTAATGAGTGCAACTTACCACTTGGCCACAATGATATTGATGTTAATTATTCAAATAATAAATATAAATTATAAAAAAAAAAAACGGGCCAAACGGAAAATGGGCAAACGGGCTTTGGAAGTCCGCGGGCTTGGCCCGCCCGTTGTCCAAATGCCTCGGTGAGGCCTGGCCGTCAAGGGGCGGGCCGGGCACGGGCTGGGCCGCGGGCGGCGGGCGGCAGGCCAAACGGGCGGCAGGCGGCGGGCCTTGATTTTCTCCCACGGGCTTAGGCCCAAAATGGCCATCATCAGATAGTCGGGGTCGCCTCAGGCCGGCGAAGTGGACTGGGTGGCGCGTGCTTCGAAAATTAACAGCAAACTACCTGGAAACTTGCCGCAAAGGCTTCTAGGTCTACCCAAGGTCGAACTCTCGCTCCTCGACCATCGCCTTCCTGGAAAACAGTAGTCTGGGTCGCAGCCTACAGAGCAGTTGTCGAAGCCTCGCAAGTCGAACTCCTATGTTTTAAACTAATAAAGCATCAATAGATGCCTTGCACTTCCTTTTTCCTTTTAAATGGCATAATTGTACCACCGATCTTCATATACCAAACTTGTTTCATGAGAACTTTCTGAACTATTTTGCCTCAACAGCCAATCCCTGTATTTGGATCTTATTGGATCACTATTCTTGGTTAAGTGGACATGCTTTCCTAAGAGGAGGCACTACCATCTTGTCTATCTGCATACCCTTTCAACTCCACTTCATTTTCTAACCACCTTCCTCTCAGGTATGACCGTATGAGCAGAGGTCAATATCCCGAAGTACTATTAACCAGAAATCATCATCCATCCCAACGGCATTATTTAAGATACATGGTGGAGATCAGGCTCTACGGTCACTTTGTATTATATATTACAAGGATATCCCATCTTTTGGCAAGTACTTCCCAAATTTTCAAGGTTCTTACTACCAAACCTATTAACCAATTTATAATAATAAAAAACGGTAATTCTTTTCTTATCAAAAATAATAAGAAGAAAATTAAACGGAATCTAATGTTCTGTGTCTTCCCTACCTCCACTTCAATAAAAATACCCGGCTACACTAATAGGATAAAGCTTTAGTACATAAAGAATGGACCTTAGCCAGTTCTGCTATGCTGCATAGGAAGCATAACTTCCAGTCTACGACCATTTAGCAGTGAACGTAATCAAGTAAAGCAAACCATTTGCTAGAGCCTTCCCCTGACAATTGCCAAGAGGCTGTTCGCTAAGGTTCGAACCCGTGACCTTATGATCACCAAAGGAGCAACTTAACCGTTGCGCCAAGGCTCGCCCTCAACAAACAAATTTCTTTATGAAAGAGAAAATAACAAGCTTTGCAATTCAAGTTAGTACTTTTTAAGTAGCATAACATTGCCAAGTTGACCTTGAAAAAGTCAAAATTACAAGTTCACAATCAATCAAATTTTATTTTATTTTTGATAAACAGTTAATCAATTCCTAAACTAACCAAATTGATGTAATTACATGACATACCTCATCCTCCTGCAATTGATCATTGATTCTCAGTACCTCCTCCTCTAACTCGGGTTCTTCTCCACCCAAAACGAATTCTTCCAATGTGCCACCGATCTCATCAACACCCTCTGTTGAATCAGACCCTTCAATCCTCTCTCCCTCCAAATCCTTCTTCACCTCTTCTTCCCTACACAGATTATTGCCTTCACTATTACTCAATGATCTCGGCTCAATGACACCTTCACTCGACACACACCCACCTCTAGAACTCTCCCCTTCCTCCTTTCCACGCCCATCTCCGCAAGAACTGGGTGAACCCACCTCAGATTTCTTAACAAATCGAGGCTTAAGAACCTGTACACCCTTATTTCTCGAAACCCGCCTAGAATTTCGTCGAACCCGGGTGGATTTGGGGTTTTTTGTGCTTGTTTGTGAATCTGCGATGAATTGTGAGATGGGTACAGGGGGTTGAGGGTTTTGGGAAGAAGTAGAAGGGAATTCTTCATGTTCATGATGGTTTAAAAGACCGGATTGGTGGTGTTTTTGATCGTTTAGAGGCTTGAAAGTCCAATTGTCATCGGGTTGATGCTGGAGATTGGATTGGAATTGTTGTCGTCCTCGCCTACCGCCCCTTTTCATTGAGCCGCCTAGCTTGATAAACAGTTTTCAGTTGATGAAGGTAAAGAAAGCTCCGATTGGAGTATATCGTTCGTTAAAGAGAATTGATATATAAACGGAAAAATTCCACTAGGGCCCCTCAGTTCAGATTTTTTTCCTTTTTAAGAAAACTTTTTGATAAATTTCAAAAAAAGAGTTATTCCCAAATTTAAATTCCCCAGACACCCCTCTCCATCCCCTCAACTTCATTTATCACGTTATCTCTCTCTCTCTCTCTCTAAAAATCACACACACACACACACACACTTAGACATGGCCGACCCGTACCCGTACCCGTTTGGACCCGTGGAACCGTACCCGGATTTGACCCGCCAGAACCGTACCCGTTTCGACCCGTGGAACCGTTGGACCCGTACCCGTATAATTAGCGGTTCGGTTACGGTTCCTCTTTCTCAAAACCCGTGACCGCGGTTCAATCAGGTGGAACCGTGCCCGATTACGACCCAGTGGAGCCGTACCGTATGTGACCGCCCAGTAGGACCCGCGTCAAAAGCCTAGGATAGGAAGTAGTACTAGTAGGCCATGTCTCTAAAGTGTAGGCATTTGTGTGTAGGAGCCGATTGTGATAGATTTTTTATTTTTTATTTTTAAAAAAGTACTATTTATAAAAAAAAAAGCCTAGGAAGTAGTCATGTCTAAAGTGTAGTAGGAGGCAGGAGCCATGTCTAATACTTAGTACTTACTGACTGAAGTTTGAATGAAGGAGAAAACGCCAAAAAAAAAAAAAGGGTCTCTCTTCTCTTGTCTTGTCTGCCCCGTGCCCCGCCAATCCAATTCCAAAAAAAGTAATGAAGTCAGACTCAGAACGGTCACATTGTGACAGATTGCCAGAATTTCTTTTGACCTTTTTTCATTTCAGTCCCCTCCCCTTCACCCCTTGGCGTTAGTAACGGTCATATATAATTATCTAACTATAAGACCACCCACTATGGTGACTTTCTTGGGGAGGGTCACCACAAAAAAAAAAAAAAAAAAAAGAAAAATGGATAGAAAGTCACGAAATGTGGTGACTTCGGGCAACTGGCCGACTGGAAGGTTGACCCCGGTTGTGCCATTTCTTATTTTTTTTTTTTTTTTTTTTGATCAAATTATTTTGATTTTGTATTTATATAAATATATTTTTAAAATTAATATATTTTATATATTAATTTTATTTTTAAAAGGTTGGGTTGGGTTGGGTTGGGTCGAGGTCACTGATGGGAGTATAAATTATATAAGGTTGAAAGTGTGTATATGGAAGTGAGAGAAATTAATATTTTATTTAAGGTTGGGTTGGGTCAGGGTCACTGATGGGGATGGTCTAAATACCATTTTCCACCCCAAACAATTTACTTCACAAAAACTCAGTTATCTCTCACTCTTTCTCTCTAACGAAAATTGTTCATTCTAAATTTCAAAGCCTTTCTAAAGCTCAAATCTGATCAAGCTTGAATCTTTCCATTCAACATCCATATTTTCATCCTTCACATCCATATTTTAATCCTTCATTTCACATATTTCCATTCATTTCACATATTTTCATTTCTTTTTCTTATTTTCAAACATGAATATGCTTAAAAATCTTGCTAGTAAGAAGGGTAGGAAATCATCATCCTCCCAAGCACCACCACCACCAACATTTTCCGAAGAGCAGGGTCGTCCTTATTTTGATGGGGGAATTTCGGGCCAAAATGCGTAGAACACGAGGTTGAACAAGAAGATGATGATGAAGTGGAAGAGCTTCCTAATTTTGGTACTCCGAGTCCGAATACTCAAGAAAGTGACGACAATACTATAGAAATCATTCGAGGAGGAGGTCAAGGAGGGCGGCGTCATAAATCAACAAGTGACGCTCCTAGACCTACAAGGGCTACGAAATTGGATATTTTCGTAAAACACTTCTAGAAGGTGCAAGGAGATGCAAAGGGAGAAAATCTTGAGCAAATATATGGAAAATGCAACTATTGTCATGTAAGATATCCATGGTATCCCGGTGATGGATACGGGAATTATACTAAGCATATGAGAACCAAACATCCCGCCGAATATGGGATGAATACGTCTCAAACGCAATTGCAAGGATTCACTCTGTCATAAAAAAGTGGCATAGGTACGTCTTCTTCTAATCTATTTACATATTCCGAGCATGTTCATAGGAAAGAAATTGTTAAACTTGTTTGTTTGAAAAGTCTTCCCATTAGTTTCCCCGATGATGAGGTATATGAAAATTTTGCTAAACTTTCTCTTAGTCCCTCCGCAAAAAAAAAATACCACGTACGACACTCACACGTGATATTAAAAATATGTTCGGAGAATATAAATTGCATTTAGTTGAATTATTTGGTGATTTGTCTTCTAAAGTTTCTATTTGTTCCTATATATGGAGTGACCCGGGTATGGAACATTTTTATATGGGAGTAACATGTCATTGGATTGATGATTCTTGGAGAATTCAAAAGAGGTTACTAGCATATAAAGATTTTGATGAATCGCACACCGCTCATAATATTGCTCTTAAATTACAATCAATTTTGCAAGAATATAATCTTGTTACAAAAGTGTTTTCAATGTCTTTTGATAATGCTAGCGCTAATACTGCTAGTTTACCCGAATTAATTTCTATTTGTCAACCATCCTTTGGTGGTAAATTTTTTCATATTAGATGTTATTGCCATATTTTAAATTTATGTGTACAAGATGGTTTATCTCGCTGCATCTATCTCGTGAATCCAATTAGAAGTGCAATTTATACTATTATGAAAAAATCAAATGTAAAAGCCAAATGGAGAAAATATTGCAAAGATAATGGCAAGCCTTCGCTTGAAAATTATCAACGGATGTATCAACTAGATGGAATTCCACCCTTAAACTATTAGAAGATTCTTATGATCATAGAGGTGATATTTGCTTATTTTTGGGTTCCATAAATTATAATGTTCCAATATATGGTCGATTATGGGAAGAATGTGCTAGTATGATTAAATTGTTGAAGAAATTCAAGGAAGCAACGTTGGCACTATCCGGTACGTATTATCCTACTTCTAGTTTAGTTCTTGATCATTGTGCCGAAATTTCTACAGCTTTTTGTGAGTTTTTAAATGATCCTATACTTGGAGGCGCCGTTTGCAAAATGTTAGAAAAGTGGAGAAAATATTTTACAAATATTCCAATGCTTTTTTGATTGCTAAGTTATTAGATCCAAGAGTAAGAGAAGAAGGTTTGGAAGCATTTCTTTCTTTTTATTATTCAAATTTATTTGGTCAAAGTGATCCTTGTGTACCAAACGTAACTCAAATTGTTGGTGAAGTTAGACAAGCATTTTATGATATTTTTAAAGAGTACAACTCACTTTATGGTGCAAGCACGCTAAGCCGCCAACCTTCGGTTCAAGCTTCCTCATCGTCGTCAATGTCATCATCATCATCATTTGTGGCAAATTTTTATGGAAAACAACAAGCTCGAGTCGGCGGTTCTAATGGTGAATTTGATAAATATTTAAATGGAATATTTGAATATGATATCGAAAACTTTGATATTTTAAGTTGGTGGTCCAAGAAAGCAATTTCTTTTCCTATCATTTCTATGATTGCAAGAGAAATACTTGCTTGTCCCGCATCAACGGTTGCGGTGGAGTCGGCGTTTAGCATTGGTGGTAATATGTTGGACCCTAGGCGATTAAGATTAACAACCGCTAATTTAGAACGTCAAACTTTGTTGAATGATTGGTTCAAAGCGGAAAGAAGAGAGCAAGACTCCTCAAATGCGCTTTCTTCCGATGATGATGACTACTTTGATGGTAATACAACGGGAACGGGAAGCGATTAAGGTAAGTAATTGTAATTTTTTTTAAATTGTATTTTTTTTATGTAGGTTAGATTTTAGAATAGAATTAGATAATTATTGTAATAAAAGAGGTAAAGGCTCTTAATGTTCTCCGTTAATTATAAATGGGCAAGGTTTGGTTTGTCCCCTCATTGTAATTTCTTTTTATATTAATAAAATTTAAAGGGTACCGTCCCTTTTTTTACATTATTACTTTGTTAATTCATTATATAAAATTATTATAGTTTAACCGAGTTTTTTACTATTTTCATTCATCTCATCTCAAATCAAATTTTTTAAAATACAAGTTTTTTATTTATGTTCTATATTATTGAAATTGGATCATTGCCAATGCCAAGTACCGACAATTATGACTTATGAGTCAAATAACAAATGACAATGACAATTGACAAGGAGGGTTACTAATACTACTTAGTACTTGCGATCGTGGGAGTGGGTTAGGTTAGTAGGTCCTTAGCCGGGTAGGGGTAGGGCCGTAGGGGCAAGGCAACGGTCCAAAGTCACTCCAAACTCCAACAGAGAATGGCATTGCATTGGCATTTTAAAGACTATTTAATAGTATTTATAACTTTATTTATATCCTTCTTTAGTTCTTAACAACTAAATAAAAAAATAAAAATAAAAAAGAAGGTAACAACAAAATTTGAAAAAAAAAAATAGGTAACAACTAAATTTGAAAAAAAAATTGAAAAAAACATAATTATTTTGGACCCGTGGAACCGTGTACCCGTACCCGTAGGACCCGTTCCGGAACCGTACCCGTATCCGTGCCCCTCACGGTTCGGTTCCGGGTCTCCATTTTTGGACCCGTGACCCGGCGGGTCGGACCCGTACCCGTACCCGTACCCGGATTTGGCCATGTCTACACACACTCATATTTTTCTCTCTTCCCTTCTCTCTCCAACCATCTCCGGCCGGCGACGACGACGATCTCTGTTCTCCGGCGATCCCCTTCATCTTCTCCGGCGAGACCCTTCATCTTCTCCCTCTGATTCTGGATCTGGGTAGACCGAAAAGTCCACAACCATCGATGATCGGAGTAGAAGGTTGGTCGTCGGACATAGTGAGGGGTCGGGCGGGAATCCTTACTTGGAGGTCCATTGAAGAGATCACGGAGTCGCGTTCAACGGAATCAACGAACAGAACTGTCGAGTGAGAGTTAAAGCTTTCTAAAACATTCCTGCCATGGCTGCTTTCTCTCTCTAGGATTGGGAGGTGAGGAGAGATAATCAACGCAAATTTGGAAATCTGGGGGTCCAAAAAAGGGTAAATAATTTAATTGTTTGGTAAATTAGGATTTTTTTGGAGTTAATTGATGAGGATGAAGAAAATGATTTTATTTTTTAATTTTAATTTTTGGGTTAGAATAATTTTGAAGGATGAAGGAAGAAGGAAATTAGGGCAAAGAAAACCAATTCTGTAAAGGTGAGGTTTTGAGGGACGGGGTGGTCAAATGATCTTCTTTTTGTTAATTGATGAGGATGAAGAAAATGATTTTATTTTTTAATTTTAATTTTTGGGTTAGAATAATTGTGGCTTGTTTGTTCAGCTTGTTTCAATTGTATAAAATTTATTATTTTTATCTTAAACTTTGTGCATTTTGTATAGTGTTTTACAAACTTTAAATCAGTAATGATTTATTACCGACAAACTAGAAGTACAAGTTTGTATAAAATTTATATTTTTATGTAAATAATAGGCCAACGGACCCTAGGGCCCCTGAGCCCAGATTAAAGCCCATTTTAAACCATGTGAGATACTTATTTCCCTAGACACCCCTCGCATTCAAATTCTCTAAATTGCCCTTTTTAATTGCACCTGAACTAATAAACTAAGATGTGCTGGACTATCCTCCTCACAAGCACGTTAATTCCACTTTCACTTTCTATGGGCGTAAAATTTGTAGACATTTGACATTTTCTTTTTCTTTTTTAACAACCTTTGACTTTTTTAAAAAAAGCAAAAATTGTTATAAAGCTAGCCTTACCACCCGATTGATATTATATTAAAGCCCATTTTAAACCATTTCAATCAAGGTTTTTTTAAGACTATTATGACACCTCTAATACACAAATGACTCAGCAGCATGGATCTCTAAGCCATATGCTATTATCTAAACAAACAACACATAAAATTTCACCATTCAATCAAGGTTTTTTTAAGACTATTAGACTCTTGTCAACTCTGCCAATAAAATTCCACCATTCAATCAAAGTTAAAGGGTTAAAATACAATAGTGCCCCTGAAATCAAACTCCACTTACTAACATTATTTTTTCATGTTCTTATTCACATATATGAGGATCATGGATCATTATTGACTTATAATACAAAATTTTAAACCAAAAAAATCAAAAAAATCAATCAAAAAAATCAAAATTTTCAATAATAACAACGAATTACTCTCATAATAACAACGAATTAATCTTATAATTGACTTATAAACTTATAAGACTTTTTAAAAAAGTCTTATAAGTAACATATAAGACTTTTTCAAAAAGTCTTATAAGTAACATATAAGACTTTTTAATAAGTCTTATAAGTAACATATTATGACTTTTTAAAAAAGTCTTATAAGTAACATATAAGACTTTTTAATAAGTCTTTTTATTTATAAGACTTATTAAAAAAGTCTTATAAGTAACTTATAAGACTTTTTTAAAAGTCTTATAAGTTACTTATAAGACATATTTGAACATTGAAAACTATGTTGTAAAAAAGTCTTATAAGTAGTAACTTATAAGACTTTTTTTAATAAGTATTTTTACTTATAAGACTTATTAAAAAAGTCTTATAATTTACTTATAAGACTTATTGTCTTATAAGTAACTTATAAGACTTTTTAAAAAGTCTTATAAGTTACTTATAAGTCTTATAAGTTACTTATAAGTCTTATAAGTTACTTATAAGACTTTTTAAAAAAGTCTTATAAGTTAGTTATAAGACCTATTTGAACATTGAAAACTGTGTTGTAAAAAAGTCTTATAAGTAGTAACTTATAAGACTTTTTTTAATAAGTCTTTTTACTTATAAGACTTATTAAAAAAGTCTTATAAGTTACTTATAAGGCTTATTAATAAGTCTTATATGTAACATATAAGACTTTTTAAAAAAGTCTTATGATATTATTTAGGAAAAATTCCATTAGGGCCCCTCAGTTCAGATTTTTTTCCTTTTTAAGAAAACTTTTTGATAAATTCCAAAAAAAGAGTTATCCCCAAATTTAAATTCCCCAGACACCCCTCTCCATCCCCTCAACTTCATTTATCACGTTATCTCTCTCTCTCTCTCTCTAAAAATCTCACACACACACACACTCATATTTTTCTCTCTTCCCTTCTCTCTCCAACCATCTCCGGCCGGCGACGACGACGATCTCTGTTCTCCGGCGATCCCCTTCATCTTCTCCGGCGAGACCCTTCATCTTCTCCCTCTGATTCTGGATCTGGGTAGACCGAAAAGTCCACAACCATCGATGATCGGAGTAGAAGGTTGGTCGTCGGACATAGTGAGGGGGTCGGGGGCGGGAATCCTTTACTGGAGGTCCATTGAAGAGATCACGGAGTCGCGTTCAACGGAATCAACGAACAGAACTGTCGAGTGAGAGTTAAAGCTTTCTAAAACATTCCTGCCATGGCTGCTTTCTCTCTCTAGGATTGGGAGGTGAGGAGAGATAATCAACGCAAATTTGGAAATCTGGGGGTCCAAAAAAGGGTAAATAATTTAATTGTTTGGTAAATTAGGAATTTTTTGGAGTTAATTGATGAGGATGAAGAAAATGATTTTATTTTTTAATTTTAATTTTTGGGTTAGAATAATTTTGAAGGATGAAGGAAGAAGGAAATTAGGGCAAAGAAAACCAATTTTGTAAAGGTGAGGTTTTGAGGGACGGGGTGGTCAAATGATCTTCTTTTTGTTAATTGATGAGGATGAAGAAAATGATTTTATTTTTTAATTTTAATTTTTGGGTTAGAATAATTGTGGCTTGTTTGTTCAGCTTGTTTCAATTGTATAAAATTTATTATTTTTATCTTAAACTTTGTGCATTTTGTATAGTGTTTTACAAACTTTAAATCAGTAATGATTTATTACCGACAAACTAGAAGTACAAGTTTGTATAAAATTTATATTTTTATGTAAATAATATCATAAGACTTTTTTAAAAAGTCTTATATGTTACATATAAGACTTATTAATAAGCCTTATAAGTAACTTATAAGACTTTTTTAATAAGTCTTATAAGTAAAAAGACTTATTAAAAAAAGTCTTATAAGTTACTACTTATAAGACTTTTTTACAACACAGTTTTCAATGTTCAAATAGGTCTTATAACTAACTTATAAGACTTTTTTAAAAAGTCTTATAAGTAACTTATAAGACTTATAAGTAACTTATAAGACTTATAAGTAACTTATAAGACTTTTTAAAAAGTCTTATAAGTTACTTATAAGACAATAAGTCTTATAAGTAAATTATAAGACTTTTTTAATAAGTCTTATAAGTAAAAATACTTATTAAAAAAATTCTTATAAGTTACTACTTATAAGACTTTTTTACAACATAGTTTTCAATGTTCAAATATGTCTTATAAGTAACTTATAAGACTTTTAAAAAAGTCTTATAAGTTACTTATAAGAATTTTTTAATAAGTCTTATAAATAAAAAGACTTATTAAAAAGTCTTATATGTTACTTATAAGACTTTTTTTAAAAGTCATAATACGTTACTTATAAGACTTATTAAAAAGTCTTATATGTTACTTATAAGACTTTTGAAAAAGTCTTATATGTTACTTATAAGACTTTTTTAAAAAGTCTTATAAGTTTATAAGTCAATTATAAGATTAATTCGTTGTTATTATGAGAGTAATTCGTTGTTATTATTGAAAATTTTGATTTTTTTGATTGATTTTTTTGATTTTTTTGGTTGAAAATTTTGTATTATAAGTCAATAATGATCCATGATCCTCATATATGTGAATAAGAACATGAAAAAATAATGTTAGTAAGTGGAGTTTGATTTCAGGGGCACTATTGTATTTTAACCCTTTAACTTTGATTGAATGGTGGAATTTTATTGGCAGAGTTGACAAGAGTCTAATAGTCTTAAAAAAACCTTGATTGAATGGTGAAATTTTATGTGTTGTTTGTTTAGATAATAGCATATGGCTTAGAGATCCATGCTGCTGAGTCATTTGTGTATTAGAGGTGTCATAATAGTCTTAAAAAAACCTTGATTGAAATGGTTTAAAATGGGCTTTAATATAATATCAATCGGGTGGTAAGGCTAGCTTTATAACAATTTTTGCTTTTTTTAAAAAAGTCAAAGGTTGTTAAAAAAGAAAAAGAAAAAGTCAAATGTCTACAAATTTTACGCCCATAGAAAGTGAAAGTGGAATTGACGTGCTTATGAGGAGGATAGTCCAGCACATCTTAGTTTATTAGTTCAGGTGCAATTAAAAAGGGCAATTTAGAGAATTTGAATGCGAGGGGTGTCTAGGGAAATAAGTATCTCACATGGTTTAAAATGGGCTTTAATCTGGGCTCAGGGGCCCTAGGGTCCGTTGGCCTATATAAACCCGGAAAATTGTTGAGTAAACCCGCAGCGTACAAACTACCATTATGCCATCGAATGAAATTACTTTTCTATCCCTAATTCATACACCCATTACACCATCTTTTCCCTCGTCAAATTTTCACCCCTTTTCCATTTTTTACCATTACATCTCACCCTCTTCATTTTTTTTTAACATCAAAAAATTACTACCTCTTACCATAAAAAAATTACTACCCCCCCTCTTTTTTCCATGGACGGACCCACTCAGTTACCTCCAGAACCGGCGATGTTCAACTTTTTTTTTTTAGTTTTGCAAAATTTCGTCCAGTAGTGGCCGAAATTCAATTCAGGTTCGGCCACACCCAACCGAAAAATTTGAAAAAGTTCGACCACACCCGGTTGAAAGTTTGAAATGGTTCGGCCCTGATTTGCCGATTTTGGGTGTGAGCCGAATTTATAAGCAAATTTCGGCCGGGTGTGGCCGAACAGATCCAAAAAATCGGTTGTTAGTGGCCGAACCTCAAAAATTCATATTTTTCAATGCAATTGAACCCAGATTTCTCTCTTTTGACTGAATTTCTCACTCTCTTTTTCTAAAAATCGGAAATTTTTTTCTTCTTTTCTTTCTCTCAATCTGATTTTCTCTCTTCTCTCTTTCTCTCTCTAAAAATCTGGTGGGTGAGTGTGGGTATAGGAGAGAGAGAGTAAATGAAAGGGTTAATGGGTGTGGGTGTGGATGAGTGGGGGTATAAAGGGAAAGGGAGGGGTTTGTTTTAATTTTTGGGGGGTGGTTTTAATGTTACGGGTTTACTCAACAATTTTACGGGTTTATATAACAATTCTCTTCGCTAAAAGTCAAATGAGTTTATTCCATTTCCCGAGTACACTACCAAAAAAAAAATCTATAGTATAAATAAGACCTCCACTATATACAGTTGAATGAACAGTATCAAGCGGCGAATTTCCCATTTTGCCCTCATACATTTGTCCCTTTCCCATTTTGCCCTTGAAAAAAAAATAATTAAAAAAAAATTTAAAAATTAAAAAAAAACACGTGTCCTTTGACACGGACATGTACTAGTTTATATATAAGGAGTAAAATACTCCATCTGTCCCAACATAAATGTCCCAAAATGGGTTCGACACGGGAATTAAGGAATAAATATATACTCCCTCCGTCCCACCTTAGTGTAGATTAAATGTTTGGGCACAATAACTAAGGAATACTAATAGAATAATGAAAAAGTGAGATAGTGGAAAAAGATTAGTGAAATAGACTCTTCCTAATCCCTAATGACAGCCAATTTAAATTTTTGGCTCCAAAACTTAAATCCACCATAAATATCTTACATAAAATAAGATTAAAGCTTTTTACAACCATTTTACAACCGTAAATATCTACAATCAGTCAAAATTTGAAGTTCCCTCCAGATTTTGAATTTGATCCCAAAAAATTTAAATATCCACAAAACACAACATAGTAGTAGCCCAGATTCTATACAGATCAAAAATGGGTAATGATAAAGACATTTCCCAAGACAAAAGGTTCCATCTTGCCCAGTATATAGCATTTTCTTCAAAAAATGGGATGCTTCCAAAATCCAAAGTTGAAGAAACAATGGTGAAGTTTGGAACTTGCAGAGCCACCATTTTCAAGTTCTGGAAGAGGGTGAAACTTCAGATGCAACTTGGAATGCCAATTTCTTTGCCTACAAGGAGGAAAGGTAGAGTTATAAGCAACAAAATTGATGTAGATGTTGCAAGGTTAAAAGCACTACCATTTCATAAAAGAGGTACGATTAGAAATTTAGCAAATGGCATGGGTGTGAGCAAAAGTACATTTTTTAGATGGAAAAAAAAAGTGGTGTGATCAAACCACATTCAAATGCCATAAAACCTTCTTTGACCCCTATAAACATGATAACAAGGCTGAAATTATGTTTGAAAGCACTCAGATATGATGCGTCTACATGTACACCAAAGTTTAAAAGCATGACACATGTTATACATGTGGATGAAAAATGGTTTAACATGACTGCATGTACAGAAAAATATTACATTTTTCCTGGAGAAACTGAGCCTCACAGGTCTTGCCAAAGCAAGAGATTTATAACAAAAGTTATGTTTCTATGTGCTGTTAGTAGACCAATTTATCGAGAAAATGGAGAACTTTTATTTGATGGCAAAATAGGAATGTGGCCATTTACAAAGAAAGAAACTGCAAAGAGGACTAGCAGAAACAGAGCAGCAGGAACAATGGTTACCAAGGTACTTGAATCAGTCAACAGAGAAGTGACAAAAGAAATGATGCTAACACATGTAAGTTTCCAAGTTTTTCTACTTTTCATGCTTTTTTATTTAACTATCAATGTTTTAAAGCACACATACTTTACTTGATTGTAGGTTCTCCCTGCAATCAAACAGAAATGGCCAGAAACAGAAAGTAAAAACATCATAATTCAGTGGGACAATGCCCCACCACATTTGTCCTTACACCAAGATCCAGAATTCATAGCAGCAGCAACAGAAGATGGATTCAACATCACACTAGAGTTCTAGCCACTAAATTCGCCAGATACTAATGTGAATGATCTAGGATGGTTCAGATCAATAGAGTCACTAAAGACAGATGTGCAAGCAAGGACTATTGATGAGTTGATTTATGCAGTGGAACATTCATACAACAGGCTTTCTGACTACAAACTGAACAAGGTCTTCCTAACCTTGCAATCATGTTTCAATCAGATTATGACTCAGCGTGGATCAAATGCCTACAAAATTAAACACATCGGAAAGGATGCTTTGTTTAGAAGAGGGTTACTCCCAGATAACTATCCAATTGAGTTGAAGTTGGTGAGAGAATGTTTAGTATATCTAATGGAGGGAGGGAATGGTGATGGACTTGAGGGAATAATGGAAGAATTTGCTTAAGTTGAAAAAGTTGGCCTTTTGTAATAGGAAAAAGTGGCCTTTTGTATTAGGAAAAAGTGGCCCTTTGTATTAGAAAAAATTTGGCATTTTGTAATAGGAAAAAATGGCCTTTTGTATTAGAAAAGATTGGCCTTTTGTAATAGAAAAAACTTGCCTTTTGTATTAGAAAAAAAATTGCCTTTTGTAATAGAGAAATTTGGTCATTTGGTTTAGAAAAAAGTGGCCTTTCTAAACAACAGTTTGAAAAAAAAAATACCATCTCACCATCAACAAGTTATCACCAAATCAGCAAATTATCATCATAGTATGAAATTATACTTTAGTCTCAGGTAATTATCATCATAGACACACATAGAAGGCAACAAAAAATCACCAAACCACACATTTTTCCAGATCAATAGAAGCCAGCATATGTTCTTATTCAGTTTGTATGAACTCATACTTTGGTCTCAGAAAAATATCAGCATAGACACTCACGTAGAACAGACGAAAAAGGCAAGAAGTCTAAACAGAATAAGCCTTTCAAGCATATTACAAGGTAGACATTTCATTTTTCCAAACCCATATTGCAATAAGGGAATCATCATTTCACTACCAAAACCAGATTTCCATCTTCAAACTTGTACTCTTAATCACACAAATGCACGAAAAAAAGAGTAAAATTAAAGATACGACCTGGTATGTAGAGGAAGCCAAGAACTCCTTAACATCAGCTGGAGCCGGGTAGATTGGACTATCAATTGCATCATTACGAATATACTTTGGGAAATAACAAGCCATCATTCGAAGGTTAGAAATGTAGAGCTCAACTTTACTTTCAATGGAGATAGACTTCACCTCTATTGACGCATTTGAACCATATTCAGCCTCAATTCCAGCCACAATCGAATCTTCAGAGGGACTCAATTGAGTGTCAGGCACTTCGGTATCACAATAGATTAGATCTGAAGTGAAATTTTCACCGAAAATTTGATCCGGAGCATCGGGAATGACGATTCCATAATAAGACCGATTAATCAAAGAAAGATATGCAGATAAAGACGAATCGGGGCATGGATATGATTCGGGGTCAAGGAGACAAGGAATCACCTCCACCGTATCATCTACAGGTAACGAAACCAATAAATTGAAGTTGGTTTCCCCCAAAAATGGTGGATCCTTAAGAATCGATGGTGGATCCTTAAGAATCGATGGTGGATTCATGGAAATCGGTGGTCGAAAATTGCAAGATGGCAGTGTAGAAAAAAGGGGCGACCTTTCTTGAGAGAAATATCAAGAACGAACAATGGATAGGATTGAATTTGTGAGGTAAGTTTTTTTGTTTGGGTGGGTGGGCCGATTAGATTAGGTTGGGGTAAATGAGTTTAATTAATGGTTCAATTAGTATTATATTTAGGTTCATCAGTTTCATTAGGGGTTAATGGGAGGGGTAGGGCAAATAAAAAATAATAAAAAACTTTCTAATTTTGGCAGTCTACACTAAGGTGGGACGGAGGGAGTATAATGTAAAAAGTGTATAGTGAAATAAATATTGTGAGTATGAAAGTGATGTAGGAAAGAGAAAGTGGGGTAGGGAATAGTTAGTGGATATTTATTGTGAGTATGACAAGTGGGTCTCACAAATAAAAAAGTAATAAAAAACTTTTCTTTTTTGGGTTGAGACATTTTAAATGGGACACCCAAAAAGAAAAGTTGGGACATTTAGGCCGGGACGGAGAGAGTAGGTATATTAAAAAAAATTATAAAAAAAAAATTCATTGTTTTCCATTTTTGGAGGATTATTTAGAAGGGAAATGTTTAAAAAAATCTCGAAAACAAGTTATTTTAATTTTTCTTCCGTTTTTAAAACTTAGGACTACACCCTACGCCAATCTGCAACCACTCTATAAAGAATTCCCAAAGGGATTTTCTATTCGCACTATTTTTTTTTCCTTTTACACTAACACACTAACCAAAGTTACTGACACACAAAATTAATTTTCAGTAAACGAGAAAGAGGTGTTTTGATTGGGTGACTGACCACCAGTATTTATTACTCTTTCCTTACTAGCACACTCCTACCAAAAGTCAAATACAAACATAAAAATCTGCTCATTGATCTTTAAATACTGTGTTGGTTTATTTTTTAAGTAAAAATTTGCTTTTTAAAAAAAAAAATACAATTTGACTACAATTAAATTGAATCAATTTAATTTTTTTATAAATCTTCATTTCATTTCAAAGATCATGTTGGCCTACCTTTCAAGTTAAATTTTCATTTCAACTTCATGATAAATATATTATCAAAGTGTTGTTTTATATGTTAGAAATATAATATAATCTTTTTGAGAAAATGGAATATTGGAGAGAACGTCAATGATTAGATGAATCAAGCGATGAGGTAATTTTAACTTATATTTTTACAGTTTATTTTGAAATAGTACATTATATTTTATTAATTATTAAGTTGAAATAGTACAATTTATTTTGCAAATTTTCTACAAATAAGGTAATATAGCGAGTTATTTTTTTCGTTTTCTTTTTTGGCTTTTTTTTTCATGTCATATTATATGCAGTTAAAGTGTTTTTTTAAAATAATTAATATCACTGGCTCAAAATAAATAATAAAAAAATAAAATTTACTCTTGATTGATGATAAAGGATTCTACTGAAAAAAATGAAGATATTTTATGAGTAAAACATTTTTTAATGCCATAATATTAATATAAAATAATAAAAAATATAGGATTAAATTATTTATTAATTGAAAATTTCAAAGAAAGTACAGAATTTGACATATATATTTATTTTGAAATCTGTAAATAAATGTTAATAATGAAGTACTATAAAATAACATCGTTGACCATTTTTGACTTTTGAGGCGTGAATGATTCTACCTCTTTTCTAAAAATATTACTCTTTAAATTAATTTTGCTGAAACTACATACTGGTGATTTTTATTTGATACAAATGCTTTGAAATAAATTATCTATTGCTTAAATATTAATCTGTACACTTTCATTAGAAATAGTATTATCATTTTCTAATAAATTAGTATGAATTTAGGTGTTTCATTCTCGGGAAGAATTGATTAATTGGGTGCAAAGTGTGGGATTTTCTCTGGGGTATACTATTGTTATAAAAAGATCAGTGAAAAGTTCATCTGGAAAAATTCCTAGAATTGTATTTCAATATGATCGAGGTGGCATCTACAAAAGTAATAAAATCTCCACAAGACATACCAGCACAAAATTGGTTGTCCATTCGAATTAGAAGGAAATTTTTTACGAATTGGTGATTGCTGGAGTTTGAATGTTATATGTGAATTACATAATCATGACACTGCGTTACATACGGAAGGTCATCCATATTCAAGAAGGTTGTCCGGAGATGAATATAGATTAGTGGAAGATTTGTCAAGAAAGAACGTGAAACCACGTGATATCTTGCCAATAGTAAAGCAACAAAATCCGGATAATGTGTCTATTATCAAAAACATATACAATGCACGCCATAAGTTTCGAACTATGGAAAAAGCTGGTAAAACTCAAATGGAAGTTGTTAAGGATTTTTTACAAAAAAACGAATATGCTTTTGAGTTTCGTACAAATGATTCAATTAACGAATTAGAAGATAAAATCTTTGGAGATATGGCGTGCATTTCCACATGTTTTGTTGATAGATGCAACATATAAAACCAACAGGTACAAGATGCCTCTTCTTGAAATTGTTGGTGTAATTTCGACAAATATGACCTTTTGCATTGCATATGTATTTATGCATAGTGAAACGGAGTCGAGCTATACTTGGGCATTACGTTGTCTTAGGACAACAATGTATGGATGCACTGCTCCCCGTGTTATTGTCACAGACAGTGCATTGGCTTTGATGAAAGCATGCAAAAATTTGTTTCCAGAAGCTAAAGGACTACTTTGTAGATGGCACATCTACCAAAATATTTTGAAGAAATGCAGGCCATCATTAAAATCAAAGGAATCTTGGAATTCATTTTATCAAGCATGGAATATGTTGGTTGAATCTGAAACTGATGAAGTATACTTGTTCAATTTGGAACAATTTGAAGCAATATTGCTTGATTTTTCAGGTATTCTTAAATTAAATATTCAAAAAAAATTATGTTTATAAATAAATATTCATAAGATTGACTTTTGTTTTTTGACTTTTCAGGTGTTCTTAGTTATGTAAATGTAAATTGGTTGATACCTTATAAGGAAATGTTTGTAGCTGCTTGGACAGATAAATTGCTGAACTTTGGAAATCACACAACTAATAGAGTGGAGAGTCAGCATGCCAAGTTAAAAAAATACTTGGAATCCCCACGATCGGATTTAGAAAGGTCATTGTCGTATATTCACCAGGTCATCCAATCACAAGTCATATCAATCCAAGAAAGTCTTGAACAGAGCAAAATTATCATTCGACATCGATTCAACACACCACTGTTCCGAGAATTGCATGGTTTCATTTCAACTTATGCACTTGACATAATGTCCAAGGAATTTGAGCGGTCCAAAGTTAAAGAAATGTGGATATCAATTACGCACGAGTCATGTGTTGCCGTGTGCGCATGAACAAGTAGTATACTTCAAAGGAGGTCATTCTATTCCACTTGACGCAATAGATATGTTTTGGAGGAAGCTTGATTTATTATCGTGCACATCCTTAGAAGATGATGATTTTGGTTGTGAACCGGAGTTACAAATGTTTAAGGCACAATTCAAGAAAAAGTCAAGATCTGGTAAGTTCAGTTTATTGAGAAAGTTAAGGGAGATAATCGCGCCATCAACAACTTTAGTTCGTGAACCAGTTGATCACAAGACTTGCGGTCGTCCCTCATTAAAGGATAAAATATTTAAAAAAAGTCATATTGATCCTTATTTGCCTTCTAAAAAACCTAGTAGCCATGATTTTTCTTCAGCAAGATTTGTTGGTGTTGATTCGCCTGTGCCAGCTCAAAAACCCAGTAGACATAGTTGCTCTTCAGCAAGATTCGTTGATCTTAAAAATACTCAGTATACGGAACCAACAAGACATAGTTACTCTTTTGACCAATAGTACTCTTTCCATCCATTTATTTTTTAGTTTTTGACTATTTTTCATCCTCACATCACGCAGGTGCACGATGTAAGATCTGATGGAAATTGTGGATTTCGAGCAATAGCTGTCTGTCTAGGTGTGATGTACCCGATTTTTTTTTTTGAAATCAAACGGAGTCGCCACGCCATTTTTGTTTTAAGGGCCAAAACTTTGAAAAATGCCCGAAATAAGAGATTTGGGTTCGGAGGTCACGTTACACGCCGGGAAGGACGTTAGTGTGCACCCGGAATGCCTCGTGAAACGAGTCTTCCAAGCTTAAAAACCATTTGTGTGTGTGTGTGTGTGTTACTTTGGCCAAAATAAGTTGAAACTGAGGAAAGTAAAAATTGGGAATTCTTTATTAGACTTTGGACAGATCCCATGATTTTTGGTGTGATTTTTGGGTTGAGATTTGACACCCAAAAAATTTTTGGAAGTTGAAAACCATTTCTGCCAGAATGAAAAAGGCAGTGGACACTTGATTTTGAAATGGACTTTAGGGCTTGAAAACTACAGAATATGGGAAAAGTCCGAGAATGAAAAATGTTCAAAACACCTTAAATAAGGTTTCTGTAAAAGAACTTCCCATTTTGGAGATGATTTGAGGGACCAAAACCTTCTGGAAATCTCAGATGTGAGATCTGGATTTCCAGAGACTGATGAACTGACCTTTAAAGGAAAATTTGAAAAATGGAGTTTTACTCACGAAAAAAATAAAGTAAAAATATGTCTGGAAATCTCTGGATGTTTGCTACAAAAAGTGTTTTTTAGTCAACACCAAATTCCAAGTTTATCTATATCAAAAAATTTATACCATGGACTGGGGTCTTAGAAAATTGCTACTGGACAGCAACTTCTCAAGAAGAAAAATGTGATTTAAAGGGGGGTTTGGCATCCATGCTTGTCCCCATTTCCCTAGGTTTTGATTAGTGATCACTTGACATTTTATTGGTGAATCAACTATATCAAACCATCCTTGGGGTACATTAGGACTAAGCACTTCATTTGCTTGGGAAGGGGAATTTTATCCTTGAAAATGAAGATTTGATGTATGAAAATGATTTTAGGGTTTTGAAAACTTGTTTGCAAGTAAGTAAAAGAAGAACACTTTGAAAGTAATGTTGATCCTTGTAGAGGATCATCCATGGAGATGAACTTCCATGGTGATCCTCTTGGATCTAAAGCAAGAAATGAACAAATTACATCTTCAAAGTTTGAGATGCATGCATGGATGAGAGAGATTTAGGGTAGGGAGAGGGAGGTTATACCTATCTTCCCTTGTGTTTGTGTTTGAATGGATTCAAGGCTTGGTTTGAATGTGTTTAGGGTTGGTGATTTGAGTTGGTTAAAGAGAAAACAAGTAGATAACAATGAAGTCCTCTATGTTTTCTCTCTAATTCTCCTCCTAAGGGGTGATTTGAGCTTGGATTGGTGTATGTATGAGAGTATGTATGAGAGTGTTTTGAAGTGTTTGTGAGTGAGTGAGATTTGGGAAAGATTGGAGAGAAAATGGTGGCAATTCAAGTGAATTCCCATTGTTTTCTCTCTATTTTCGCCTTGATGTCTTTATTCGTGAGTGATTTGTGTTGTATAAGGCGAGAGAGGAGGGTTCAATTTATAGCCCTGGGAGAAGCAATCATATCCGCGCGGAGGAGGTTGGTGGCGTGCCTTGTTTATATGCTACGATGGCTTTTGGACAGGAGGAATATTTTCAGAAAATTCCAGCAGTTTGTTTTTCAACTTGCCCAAATCGGATTTTTCCAATTTCTTTTGCTTTTTGAGATTCTTTTCTTGGTTTAACTTTAAATGGCAATCCCTACTTTACCCTTGCTTTGTTAGAGAAGTTAGGAATTGTTAGAAATGTTAGTAATGTTAGAACTTTCGTTAATTTTCTAACGAAAAGGCTACCAACTCAAATTGGAGTACTTACAGTAGCCCCTCGGCGACGGCGCTTTCGAAGGAAGCGGGGTCGTCGATAAGAGTAAGGCTCCATATTTGACTGGATGATCAAGTGATCGAGTGATCGAGTGGCTGAACCTATTTAATAGGCTACCTACGTATCCTTAAGAGGAATCAAGCCGACCGTAGTTCAGGTCTTTGACCCTAGAGTGACTGTTTTAGGGTGTCAACCTAAGATTTGACTATTTTTGGGAAGTCGCCCTAGGATTTGACTATTTTTGGGAAGTCACCCTATGATTTGACTATTTTTGGGAAGTCTTCCTATGATCTGACTATTTTTGGGAAGTCACCCTAAGATCTGACTATTTTCGGGAAGTCACCCTATGATCTGACTATTTTTGGGAAGTCGCCCTATGGTTTGACTATTTTTGGGAAGTCGCCCTAAGATCTGACTATTTTTGGGAAGTCGCCCTATGATCTGACTATTTTTGGGAAGTCGCCCTATGATCTGACTGTTTTTGGGAGTCACCCTATGATCTGACTATTTTTGGGAAGTCGCCCTATGGTTTGACTATTTTCGGGAAGTCGCCCTATGATCTGACTATTTTTGGGAAGTCACCCTATGGTTTGACTATTTTCGGGAAGTCGCCCTATGATCTGACTATTTTTGGGAAGTCACCCTAAGATCTGACTATTTTTGGGGAGTCACCCTAAGATCTGACTATTTTTGGGAAGTCACCCTGGTAATGATTTCGGTTTGTCGAATTAGGGGATAATTGCGATTTATCGCTTTCCTCGTGTTGTGTGTGATAGCGTTTTAGGTGCCTCAAACCTTAATGATGGAGTCTTAGGTGCCTTGAACCTTGATGATGGCGTCTTAGGTGCCTCGAACCTTGATGAGGGCGTCTTAGGTGCCTCGAACCTTGATGATGGCGTCTTAGGTGCCTCGAACCTTGATGATGGCGTTTTAGGTGCCTCGAACCTTGATGATGGCGTCTTAGGTGCCTCGAAGCTTGGTGATGGCGTCTTAGGTGCCTCAAACCTTGATGATGGCGTCTTAGGTGCCCCGAACCTTGGTGATGGCGTCTTAGGTGCCTTGAACCTTGATGATGGCGTCTTAGGTGCCTCGAACTTTGGTGATGGCGTCTTAGGTGCCTCGAACCTTGATGATGGCGTCTTAGGTGCCTCGAACCTTGGTGATGGCATTTTAGGTGCCTCAAACCTTGATGATGGCATCTTAGGTGCCTCAAACCTTTGTGATGGCGTCTTAGGTGCCTCAAACCTTTGTGATGGCGTCTTAGGTGCCTCGACCCTTGATGATTTTGGGATAGGTGGTCCTTTGGTGGACTTCATTAGAAAGGATCGGTCTTACGTCTGCTGCCGAAGGAGAGGATGACCGTGCTGGTCGAGTGGCTGGACCTAATGATAGGCTACCTACGTATCCTTAAGAGGAATCAATCCGGCCGTAGTTCGAAAACTGCTGGGGATGGTCTTTGATGGTTTGACGGTATTTGGGAGTCACCCGAGGTTTGACTGTTTTTTGGGAAGTCGCCCTAAGATTTGACTATTTTTGGGAAGTCGCCCTAAGACTTGACTATTTTTGGGAAGTCACCCTAAGATTTGATGATAATGTTCTTTTAGAAAAATAGTTGACTAAGATATGCTTTCATACCTGTGTTGTGCTTACTTGTAGGCGGAAGGAGCCGAGGCTACGGGCGATGTTGATGAAGAGTTGTTGGGTTGCGGTTTCGCCGACGATTTCTTGTCTTTGGAGGCATTTTGACCTGAAGGGGGGAGTTTGGTTGAGTCTGCATCTTGCTGGTGATCGTCAACCTTGTAGAAGTTGTTGAACTTGTCTTCACATTGGGACTTCTTGCTTTTGAGAACTTGGTGTCTCTGACCGATTTTCATTTGAGAACTTGGCGTCCCTGACCGATTTGCATTTTGAGAACTTGGCGTCCTTGACCGAATTGTATTTGAGAACTTGGCATCTCTGACCGTATTATATTTGAGAACTTGGCGTCTCTGTCCGTACTGTATTTGAGAACTTGGCATCTCTGACCGAACTGTATTTGAGAACTTAGCGTCTCTGACCGATTTGTATTTGAGAACTTGGCGTCTCTGACCAAACTGTATTTGAGAACTCGGCGTCTCTGACCGATTTGTAGACACTGGAGGTGATCTGCACATGTTTTGCTCGAAATCATCTCTTGCCGAAAAGGGGCATTTGATTTCTTGCGATTTTGTTGAAACCATTGATTTTGGACTTTGGTAAATATCTTCCTTGTTGAGGGTAAGTCTCAATAGCGAAGGAAAATGGTCTTTCACGTTCGAATCCCTGCATTGGTTAGTAGAGAGGAAGATGTATATATGACATTCATGATGACAGATGCATGCATAGAATCAGAATGATTATGACAGTATCACTGCATATGTTCGCGAGATGATGCATTTACTTGCTTTCGAAGATGCACTTAGCCTAAGCTTTTGGCAGGGAAATTATGATTTATGATCTTCAATCACTTAGGATTTTTCCTATTGATTCAAGTTTTGTGCATGCTACATGAGCCCTTGGGATATTTTTGTGGGGATGTATGGTGATGAGAGGGGATGCATTGGGATGTATGTGTCTGGAGATTGTTTGGAACAGATTTTAAGCAAGTGGGGGAGGTGAGAGCCCTCGATTACGATTTAAACGGTGGTTGTCGATGAGGTTTTGTTAACGGTATCACATGGACCTCAATCTTGATGAGATTGGATTCGGATCCGGGTCTTGTTTGGAATTTTCCCTCTCAATTTTGGTCATTTGAAGGCGTCTTGACGGGCTCTAGGGCACGTTGATATGAGTGAAACTTCTTTCATTTGGGTGAGCCGTGACTTGGCCGAAACCTTGGTCGGAGAATGATTTGATGAAATTGCTAATGCCGGGTGAAACCCAGATCTTAGATTTCGGCGCTACGGGAAGGCTGCTATGTACCAAGTTACGAAGCTGAAAATCTAGCTATTGATGTGACTAGACCTTTCTTGTGACTTGATAAAATTCAGTCCAGAGGACCGGCAGCAAAGTCCAAATTTCGAAGATGACTTGGCGAGGCCCTAATCTTATAACCTCGTTGTGATTCGACATAATTAGCAGAGTCCCAATCGATTGGTAATGCAAAGCGATCCCGAGAATAATCGATGAAGATCGAATCTATCTTGTAGTGAAGAACCCAATGTGGACCCAAAGATGACTATATAAGCCCCGGCTTGAAGAGGCGTCTGAGGAGAACAGGAGAACCGCTTAGCGAAGCCCCAGCGTGAAGAAATTCAGAGTAGTCTAACAGAGGAGGCACCCATCTTTTCAGACCTTAGTCAACCAGTTACTGGACAAGACTCAGAAATGTTTACGTGCAGGGGCACATCTTTCGAAAAGTGGGAATGAATCCCGATTTTGTGTATACATACTCGCTTTAGGTTTGACTCTTTTGAGAGAGTATAAGGATCGCAAGGTATGGAAAAGTGTATGGAAGCCCCTGGCAGACGTAAAGACAGTGTTTGGCTCTATTTTCCTATGATGTAGAAAGAGAAGACTCGTCGAGACACTTGAAAACTTGTCTTATTCATGATGATCACAAGGCTGCTTAAAACCCTTTGTTAATGTTCGGGTTATTCAACTCCTAAATCTGATATGAACAAATATTTTGATTAATCACAAGGAGAAAACCTACTGATATCGAGAATCAAGCTCGAAAAGACAGAAAGTGTATAGGGACGATCCTTGATGAGACCGGATTTTTTTTTTGAGATTTGTTTGTGATTTCGACCGGACCAGTGATGGTTGCCTACGTTCCCTCCATTATGAAGAGCTCAGGTCGCCGTAGTTCGGGCCTATCCCGAATGAAAAGAGAACGAATGTTGAAATTCGAGGACCTTTGGGGATTTTAAGGATTTGGAGGATTGAATAACATATCCCCTTAGAGTGTCCATGAAAGACACGGATGCGAAGCCCCAGTGGGACATCCACGGCAAGTGTTTGTGGAGTAGAAATGAATTATGCTCACATCAGATTTGAATTTGCACAATCTTTGATTGATGATTTTGAACCAAGATGAATTAGATTCCAATTTAAGCAAGCAATGAAGCATTAATTTGATTTAGATCTTAAAGATTGCTATCCGATAGGAATTGCAGCTGGGTTTCCGGGCTTCGATCGACCATCGGGTGATTTGGGAAATCATGACCTCTTAAGATGAGAGGTCGGCTGGGCCTTTTGCTGACTGAACCTCTAATGATGAGAAGTTGGCTTGCAGTGATGTATTTGGGAAAATCTATGGCGGGGAAGATTGATTGCCTCTAAGAATGAGAGGTCAAATTTTGATTTTGTCCAAAGGCGAGGGTAATGGGAATATCCTCTAAAATCGAGAGGATGGCTCGGGATTGATTTAAGGTAATGGTGAGAGGAATATCCAAGGTATTGACAACTTTTCGCGAACTTGCGAGAATTCAGGCTCCTTTTTGATCATCAGAGAGCTTCTTGAGAAGTCGGGGATTTTTTACTGAATTGTGAGGATCGACAGTCCTTCTTTTTTTTTTTTTGAAGCTTCTTTTGCTTGAGCTTTTTTTTTTTTTTTGACTTGGAAAGCCTCCTGAGAAGTTGAGGATTATCTTCGTCCTTCCTTCACGGCTTGAGATATTTTATACATCGCCGACTCTCGAAACTAACTTCTTTGGCGTTGCTTGGACTTCTCTCAATAAGGAGCAAAGGTGATGGCTAAACAGGGTTTCAAAACATGCCGATCTTGAAATGAAAGGATATTGTTTGGTGAGGGTAAGGTAATAGCTTTCCTATGGGTGAGAGGCTTCAACCGCAATCCCTACCGGATGACCTAAACGAGGTCAAGGCTTCATTTCTTGCTCAAGCTTACTTGAGGAAGATTTATGCAAACTCTTGGTCAATGACGAGGATGATGAAAGAGATGTGAGCATATGAGATGCGAGATGGGGAGTTGGTAAGCCCCAATTTGAGAAGGACATCAATTGACTTTCTCACTTCCGATTAATTTAAATATTAATTATTTCGAAGAATTAGTGGTTGAGCAGCACAAGTGATCATCTAGGATAAAACCATTTCAATTAAGTGTAACATGGGTGTGCAAGTGATGTCTCGAGTCTAGCAGGAAAATAAGAAAAGACTTATATATATTAAAATTTTAAATGATAGTTAAGCTTCTTTCCACAACATTCGAGGTGGACAAAATCCACAAGTGTCCAAGACGGACTTAGGTGAAAGAAAAGTACTAGAACCTACGAAGGTTGACTAAAAGACTATCTTAGAGATAGGTAGCCCCTAGTCTAGCTGCTCTTTGCTGTTGGATCATGCATCTATTCTTCGACGCTGGAGACGGGAGCTGTTGCAGGTCTTCCCATCAGGACTTCTTTGTCAACTTCCTGCTCAATCCGACCATTTTCATTGCCTGCGATGACTGGTTCATTGACCTCACAAAGGGGCGAGTCAAATTCCATTGTGCCCATAAGGCTTGAATCACCAAACTCGACCATGTTGATACCCATGTTGTTATTTCTAGGGAACGGGTTATTGATGGTGTTGGGCCCTTCAGGCACTTCTAACCTCCCTTGTTCAATCAAACTTTGGATTGCCTTTTTTCGGGGACGCAATCATCCGTCGGGTGCCCATGAGTGCGATGAAAGGCACAATGCTTGGAGGTATCCAAAGGAGCATTGGGGTTTCTGGGCTGATAATTATCTAAAGGTTGGAGCAAACCTTCTTTTACCAATCCTCTGAAGATATCACTCAAAGGCATTCCAAAGTTTCTCAAGTCTTGGAGCCGGGATCTGGATGCATCAGGTTTCTTGGGAACAAAGGAAGTGGCATTGTTACAGTCCTGTCCCGCGTAGCTGATTGTCTCTTTGCCTTTAGCGGGAGCGAGAGCAGTGTTGGAGGGAGGAGCCCGATATCTGTAGGCGGGTGCAGCAGTCGGCTGCTGATTGTATGCCTTTTCAAACTTAGCCCCGGAATTAACCATTGCACGCAAGTCAGCGTAGGGGAAGTGGCTGAGGGAGGCTCTCAAATGCGGCTTCAAGCATGACTGAAAGATGTCTAACTGCTCCTCGTCAGAGGGAGGAATGGCCATTTCACTGAGCTTTAAGTTCCAACGCTTGTAAAAGTCCCCGATGTTCTCATCGGGACGCTGCACTGTTGTTTGCAGGTCAACCCTGTTTGTTTCCCATTCCAAGTTGGCCTTGTACTTCTCTGTGAAGGCACTGGTGATCTGGTCCCATGTAGCCCTGGCCTCGGGTTTCAAACGGAAGAACCATTTTAAGGCACTGGATTTCAAAGATAAACTGAAATAGTCAGCCAACTGCTGATTGGTGCATCCTTTGGCCTTCATCGCCAAGGTATATGTGTCCAAATGGGTTTTTGGGCATGCAGTCCCATCAAAGAGATCCAGATTAGGCATCACGAATTTGTGGGGCAGGGGAACAATGGAGTCCGGGTCCGTAGGCCGGAAAGCAGACTTCTTGGCAGTCAATTCAGCGATCTGCGCTTTCATTTCCTTGTGTTGTTCCATGAACCAAGCCAGATGAGGATCTTGTGGTGGAACCATGGCATTCAGACCAGCGACTGAGCTAGAGAGAGGAGCTACTACTGGCGGCAGACTGGTGGAGGGAACGGCCGATCCGGGGACATAGGTGAAAACCTGTCCTTGGCCCGAATTACCCGGGGGAGCTTGAGTAGGACCCTGAGCAAAAGGATAGAACCTTGCGGCTTGCTGTGGGTTTTCAACCGGCAAAGAGGGTGAAGGCAGTCCCGATGTAGCTGGGTAGCTCGGATTTCCGGAGTAAGGCCCATATGTAGGCTTGAGTGCGGGCTGCTGTCCCGGATTGTTGAATTGCATGGCTGCCTGTGGCGAAGGTGTGTAACCAGGGGGATACTGCGGTCCTGGTGATTCGGATGAAACCGGGATGGAGGCTTGATAACCCATAGAAGTCTGAGTGAGAAATGGATTTGTGAGAGCTGTGTGAGGAGCAGCTGAGCTAGTACCATTCTGAGGAGGGACTCCTGACTGTGGCCCAGAACCAGACTGTGGCGGCATTCCGAACTGTGGCTGTTGCTGTGAAGGTCCGGATTGATCGGTTCCGAACTGAGGTGGGATTCCAATTTGCTGGGGCATTCCGAGGTAACCCCAACCATGAGAGGACATTCCGTACTGACTTTGCCCCCACTGAGGAGCTGCAAACTGATTCGCCCCGTCAGGCTGCATGGATCCAGTGGTCTGACCCAGAGATCGAGGAACATGGGTTCTGGTAGTACCGAAGGAGGTTGGTGGTGGCATCCTGGAGTAGTCGGGGCGACCAAGATTGGGATTGGGGTCCTCCTCCTCTTCCACGGTGAAGGTTCCGTCGGGGTTGAGGTTGGCGGCCAAACCATGGCTCTTGATAGCCTCCATAAGGCTGTTCAGCTATGCTTCTTGTCGCACTCTCATCTGTTCGGCTAACTGATTCCACTGCTGTTCATTTGAGGAGTCCCGGGAGGCGGAGTGACGTTGTCCCCATCGTTACCCGGTGATGCACATTCTGAAACCCGGAGTCGAAAAAGACGGTGAAGCTGACGATGCACTTGACTCTTCCCAACTGATTAAACGGTGACCCGGTGCCCGAAACCAAGCTTTGTGCGGAGCTGCGGGGGAAAGACACGAGGGTTCAGATGGTGGGATTTGAAGGAGGGTAGGTGTTTGGGCTTTGGGCTCATGCAACATGCAATTATTTGTTCTTGTTTACTTAAAACACGCTTTATTAACCTAATCGGTTGGAAAAGATTGCTCTTCTTTTTCGCAAACTACTCTGATTCCTGGATCAGTGGGCCCCGTCACTACGTCTATAAGCCCCTCGTATTCCACCTGTATTTCGACCTCCCAGGGTGGACAGCCCCGGGCGAGGGTCCTATAGGGCAAGCGGGTCCCACCGACCGAAAAGAAAAATGATCCTAAAAGTCTGGCGGGTAATCTAGTCTTAACGAGCATTCGATGTAAATTACGGACAAAACTGACGTCAAAGTCAAGATCATGTCCGAGGGCTCGACGAAAAGTCGGCATGATTTGGACTGATAAGCGTCCGCAATTGATCTTGACTTGTCGTCAGTTAGGCCGTAATTAGGCATGGAATAACCGTTAATCCTTGATGACTCAGTGTCATGCTGGGAGTCTGTGTATAATTTGTGCCAGTCAAAGTCAAAGTCAAGGCGCCGGTCAATATCTTGGTCAAAGTCTGCGGCGGAAAACCGGCATGACTTCGACTGATTAGGGACCCGAAAGATATTGAGTCGGTATGCCGACAAAGGCTTGAAAGGAAAGGTCTATACACAGACAGGGCATGACACAGACCAAACTAAAAACCAATCGGGTCTCGGACAAAGTGTGTTACGGACAGGTGCATGGTCGACACGAGGCTCCATGGGATGTTTGGGTAGTCCTGTGCTTGCACCGAGAGGCGTAATAAGACCAAACGGGCCGCGACAAGGATTTCCCCGGGTTAGGGACGTAGTGTGCAGTGTAAGGCCACGTGCGCGTAGTGTGCAAGCAGTCTATCTTCTTTTTCTGAGTAAAATAGAGATTTTTTTATGTGTCTTAAAAAGTATGATGCATGATTTTTTTTTGAAAGTTTTCTTTTTTTTTGAAAAGTCTTTTTTTTTTAATTTTTTTTTTTGAAATTTAATGAACACATAAGCACATAATCACAAAAATTCCAACAGTTAGGGACATGATTCCGACAGTCAAAATTTTGACTTTTTCCGAGGCGGCCAAAACAAACACGAAATGTGCAAAATCAACACACACACAACAAATGATTTTTTATGCCGGGACGGAAGCTTGACCCTCAAAAGTTTTTCTCCCTTTTTTTTTTGAAAAGATAAAATTTGTTTTTCCCCAGCGGAGTCGCCACTGTGATGTACCCGATTTTTTTTTTTTTGAAATCAAACGGAGTCGCCACGCCATTTTTGTTTTAAGGGCCAAAACTTTGAAAAATGCCCGAAATAAGAGATTTGGGTTCGGAGGTCACGTTACACGCCGGGAAGGACGTTAGTGTGCACCCGGAATGCCTCGTGAAACGAGTCTTCCAAGCTTAAAAAACATTTGTGTGTGTGTGTGTGTGTTACTTTGGCCAAAATAAGTTGAAACTGAGGAAAGTAAAAATTGGGAATTCTTTATTAGACTTTGGACAGATCCCATGATTTTTGGTGTGATTTTTGGGTTGAGATTTGACACCCAAAAGATTTTTGGAAGTTGAAAACCATTTCTGCCAGAATGAAAAAGGCAGTGGACACTTGATTTTGAAATGGACTTTAGGGCTTGAAAACTACAGAATATGGGAAAAGTCCGAGAATGAAAAATGTTCAAAACACCTTAAATAAGGTTTCTGTAAAATAACTTACCATTTTGGAGATGATTTGAGGGATCAAAACCTTCTGGAAATCTCAGATGTGAGATCTGGATTTCCAGAGACTGATGAACTGACCTTTAAAGGAAAATTTGAAAAATGGAGTTTTACTCACGAAAAAAATAAAGTAAAAATATTTCTGGAAAGCTCTGGATGTTGTCTACAAAAAGTGTTTTGTAGTAAACACCAAATTCCAAGTTTATCTGTGTCCAAAAATTTAGACCATGGACTGGGGTCATAGAAAATTGCTACTGGACAGCAACTTCTCAAGAAGAAAAATGTGATTTAAAGGGGGGTTTGGCATCCATGCTTGTCCCCATTTCCCTAGGTTTTGATTAGTGATCACTTGACATTTTAGTGGTGAATCAACTATATCAAACCATCCTTGGGGTACATTAGGACTAAGCACTTCATTTGCTTGGGAAGGGGAATTTTATCCTTGAAAATGAAGATTTGATGTATGAAAATGATTTTAGGGTTTTGAAAACTTGTTTGCAAGTAAGTAAAAGAAGAACACTTTGAAAGTAATGTTGATCCTTGTAGAGGATCATCCATGGAGATGAACTTCCATGGTGATCCTCTTGGATCTAAAGCAAGAAATGAACAAATTACATCTTCAAAGTTTGAGATGCATGCATGGATGAGAGAGATTTAGGGTAGGGAGAGGGAGGTTATACCTATCTTCCCTTGTGTTTGTGTTTGAATGGATTCAAGGCTTGGTTTGAATGTGTTTAGGGTTGGTGATTTGAGTTGGTTAAAGAGAAAACAAGTAGATAACAATGAAGTCCTCTATGTTTTCTCTCTAATCCTCCTCCTAAGGGGTGATTTGAGCTTGGATTGGTGTATGTATGAGAGTATGTATGAGAGTGTTTTGAAGTGTTTGTGAGTGAGTGAGATTTGGGAAAGATTGGAGAGAAAATGGTGGCAATTCAAGTGAATTCCCACTGTTTTCTCTCTATTTTTTGCCAGTGTGCTGTTGCTGTGAGTGATTTGTGTTGTATAAACTGAGAGAGGAGGGTTCAATTTATAGACCTCTGGGAGAAGCAATCATATCCGCGCGGAGGAGGTTGGTGGCGTGCACTGTTCATCTGCTACAGTGCTGGCTTTTGGACAGGAGGAATATTTTCAGAAAATTCCAGCAGTTTGTTTTTCAACTTGCCCAAATCGGATTTTTCCAATTTCTTTTGCTTTTTGAGATTCTTTTCTTGGTTTAACTTTAAATGGCAATCCCTACTTTACCCTTGCTTTGTTAGAGAAGTTAGGAATTGTTAGAAATGTTAGTAATGTTAGAACTTTCGTTAATTTTCTAACGAAAAGGCTACCAACTCAAATTGGAGTATTTACACTAGGTCTTCATGAAGAAGCATGGCCCACTTTTCGTTATGAGTTGATAGAAGAGTTAAACAGATTCAAAGAAGAATATGTCGAGATGTTTGGCGTTGGAGGATGGTTTAATTCTTATAACTCCTTGAATTTCTTCGAGTCAAATAGAAGTGCACCTCTTGAGCATTGGATGGCCATGCCTGATATGGGTGTCCTAATTGCTTCGAAGTACAATGTGATATTACATGTTCTAAGCATATCAGGTAGCATAACACACTTACCGCTCCGATCTAATCCTCCATCGTGGCATCAACATGTTGCTATTGCAATTGGACATGTTAATAATAATCATTACGTCAAAGTAACATTGACAGGAGGGTACCCGGTGTCGACAATCACGCCACAGTGGATTCATTTCAGACATAATTGCGTAGCTGAATGGGCTACTCCATATTTTGATTGAATTAACATTTATAATGAATATTTGTGTGTGCGCTCTAATTGTACTAGCAAATTTGTTGTATTGGATTGAGAAGACATGAAATGAATTAAATTATTTTGTATTTTATATTTAATGTTATAACTTGTTAAATCTCTTTTTTAGTATAATAATTTTATTTATAATTCCACTTAATATACTTATTTTTTATTCTTGATTAAAAGGAATAAAACCAAAAATTGGATTAGACAAAATGGCAAAACATTAAAATTACATAGGCTATATGAGTAAAAGTATATATTGAGAATCTATTGATTAATGTTTTTATCATATTAAGAGATATTAATATTTATATGTTAAGAGTTCAACAATATTTATTAAAAAAATTGTTGAATACATTCATTAACTAATTAATTTTTTTATTTGAGATTACATATTAATGAGAAAACATACATACTCACTGAGAACACAAATTTATAATTGTTAATGACTTGTTAATTGTTAAGGAAAAAGTAAAAATGGGAAGGGGAGAGGGAGAGGGGAGAGGGGGGAGTTGCATTGCATTAATATCTCAAAGTCGTAGTAAATACAGGGGTCTAATAGCAACTATAGGTTCAGTCATTAAACCAAATTTCAAGGTGAATGTTTTGTTGACTTTTAAGATACCTAGGCTTTTTTCACTACCTTTTTCAAATCTGGTAGTGTGAATAGTAGCACCCATTCCCAAATCCATCTGACATTATTGCTAAAAAAAATGCCCAATTTGAAATTTCAATGTTTTTTTGCCTCCCACTACTGTCACCATACCACCATACTCCTTGCAACAACTCCCCTTCATCCTTATCCCCCACCATATCCCATACCTTTCCCCTCTGCTCATCTCATGCCCCTTTCTGCTATCTTCTCTTTTCGTCACCGGAATGTTTTATTAGCCTTTAAACAACAACATTCAACTCCTCTTCCCCATCTTCACTGTCGTCCCATCCTTATTCGGCGTATATATCTAAAGGAGGGAAATCGAGTTTGGTGCAGATCCAGGAGGAGGAATCCAATTTGGAGCAGATTTGACCGTCAAGGCATTCTACATCAATCTCAAAATATAATCTATATGCTTCGATTGATATTGGGTTATGAATGTGTTTTGTTTTAGATTTTAAATTTATTGCATCTGGATTTTGATTTCGGTGTCGGACAAAACTTTTCGAATTTATGTTTTGTTTTGTGTTATGAATTACTAGAATCTGGGTTTTGATTTGATTTTGCCCATTGGTGGTTGGGTGCCAATAACAATGGTGGCAGTTTCAATTCGATTTCGATGACAGTGGTGGGTGGTGCAAAAGTTGGTGTACCAATTAAGTTTAAACTTAATTGGATATGGGTATAAATTAGGTTTAAAATTTTTATATTTTGAAAAATATTGTAAAAGGTCAAAACTTTAAATATTGCACATATACATCCCCTCATTTTTCATATATGTAATTGTTTTAGTGGAGAGGCAATTTGAAAACTTTGATAGTAATATTTGTTAATTTTCTAACATTCATTAACGATATAGGTTGTTTTGGTTCATTTATAAATAGTACGCATATTGATTTGGTAGTTTAGATAGTACTGTAAGTACCCAAATCCGGATCGTCAAAATCCGTCAGAAAGTTAACCGAAATCCGTTAACTAGCCCGCTCCAGGATAACCGGAACTCGTTAAACTCCCCGTTGCCATGCCAACGAGACGTCCCGGGACTGCCCCATGCTTCCCGACGTCGAAACGTACTTAACACACGTCATCGCACATGAAAGTACGGCTTTCCCTGAAAAATGCACTTTCCGGCACTTTCTGGGGGCGTATCGGACATTTTCTGGACTGTTATTTTAAAAAACGGACAAAATCGGGACCGGGGAACGAACTCCCATACCTTTGGTGAGTCATGGGCCACGTGGCAGCCATGCTACAGCCCTCCCGTCACCCTTCAATCACAAATCAAGCTGAAAAGACCAAAATACCCCTGGATTTCAGTCAAAGTCCTAGGACTCCTGTGCAAATTTTACGAAATTGCCCGTGAAGCCCCTCAAAATTCCAAAATACCAAAAAACCCTGGAAAACAGTCTAAGTCTGTCCGGACTCTTACTGCATTTTTCACCTATAAATAGAAGTTGCTGTCAAAGCTAAAAGGAGGATAATTTTACTCCAAAAAATCACATACCCCACGACCCTAACTGATTTTCACCCCTTCCGAGCTCCCGTTTGTCTCGATTCGCGTGAAACTGCCATATTTCGATCAAATACGCCCCTCACCACTCTGAAACACCGTTTCAAACTACTTTCCGTGTCCCGTACACACCCCCGAGCTAAAGGAGTCGACCCTAGCCATAGGTATAACTCCCTCTCTCTAAATCTCTCGTTTCATCTCGGTTTACATGCCAGTCGCTACAACCGTTTCGAACGACGTTATTGAAATGTAGACGCCTCCGTCTAACGGGGTCCGATACGTTTTAGCCCCTCGATCCTCTTCTCTTCCCGTAAGAGAAGTAATCACGGGTTAAAACGGCGTTCCGACCCCGTTCCGTTTACTTTTTTATGTCATTTACCATTCCGGATCGATCGATCCGTTGATCGTCATTTACTTTCTGTCATTTACAATTTCGAGCCGTTTTGGCTCGTTGATCGTCATTTACAATTCCGAGCCGTTTTGGCTCGTTGATCGTCATTTACAATTCCGAGCCGTTTTGGCTTGTTGATCGTCATTTACAATTCCGGATCGTTTGATTCCGTTGATACTGCTTTAAATACTGTCATTTACAAAGTCCGACCCGTTTGGATCGTGATAGTATTTACTTTTCAAAGTCCGAGTCGCAACCCGATTCGTTGATTGCATATCATTTAATACGCGTTTTTCCCGTAAAAATCGTTAACAATGTAATGCCCGGTTCAAAACCGGAGTTCGTCCTTCGAACTCTCTTTCAAAACGCGCGAAATGACGTTTGGCCTCCAAACGCTCATCCTCAAACTAAAAGCCGCCATTTGACACATAAAATCATTTAATACGCGTTTTTCCCGTAAAAATCGTTAATAATGACTCGCCCGGTTCAAAACCGGAGTTCGTCCTTCGAACTCTCTTTCAAAAGATCAAAATCGACGTTTGCCACGCAAACGCTCATTTCAAACTCAAAACCGACGTTTGTCATTCAAACGCTCGTCTTTTCAAACAAAGTCACCTAATCAACGTTTGACATTCAAACCAAGATTAAGCTTGTCATTCAAGCCCCCATTTCAAAACACACAAACACACACACACGTTTTCGAGAAAGGTAGAAAGACTCGTCATACGAGGCGTTTCGGGTGATCTCGTAATACTCTTCCCGAAACGTAACGTGACCTCCGAACCTAACAATCTCTGGTACTCAAAGCTTTTTACTCGTTTTTGCTACCAATAAAAATGATCCCCTGTTTTCAAAACTTTTTACTCGTTTTTGCTACCAATAAAAATGATCCCCTGTTTTCAAAGCCTTTTCCTAAGTTTTTGCTACCAATAAAAACGACAACATTTTCACAATAGCCGTTTCTCAACGTTTGGGCTCAAAATACAAAAAACCGCGTGGCGACTCCTCATTTTCCTTCCCATGAAGCGAGGTCTCAGACACCAACCCCCCGCAAAAGACAACCGCCCTTTCCGCGCCCCGCGCGCGAAAGGTCCGGGTAATTTCAAGTACGCTAGTCAATTTGGTTGTATTTATAAAGTACGCGGGTCATTTTGGTCGTTTATTCGTTTATTCCCATATGACCCTCACCATACGTACTATTTAATTTTTACCCATTGATCTTGACATATTTACTATTGAAACAACTATTTTTACGCGCGTACTATTTAAAAAATAATCAAAATCGTTAAAAATGTGAATGGACGTTAAAGTAAGTTAGAAAGCATTAGTAATTTAACAAGTTAAATACTTATTTGGTCACTAACCTATTAAATGTTTTTCATTTTAAGAACAAACAATTATAATTTTATTAAAAAAACAATTGCTTGAAAAAAAACAATTGTTTTTAAGGATGACAATTACAGTAGTACACATACTTTCTATTTTTCCTTTATTCTCTTTAATTTTTTATATCCATTTTGTTGTTTTCGTTTTACAAATTACTTTCTAAATATTTTTTTTACACTCCCTTCATCTCATGTGAAATTGTGAGTCCAGATGTGTAGAAGGATGTGTCTACATATATTAACACAACCGTTCCCACATTTGAACACACATTCACACAAAGTATTGAGTCTGAAGACAGTTCTTCAGATGGCATTTTGTCTAGAATTTAGAAAGATCACCCACTTCTCAAGTGGTTGGTGAAATACATGATCAAAGGTAAACCAGAAGGAATGAGAAGGTAAATCACATTTATTTGGATGCTTTATTGAGTCATACATTCTTATACTCCAAGGTATGTTGTTACTGCTTTGTGTCTAACATAGTGGGATACATTGACTTAGACTGGGCAGACAATTTTGATGATAAAAACATATGTGTTCGATACTCTTACCTTGGTAACATACTTGATTCCTGGTATAGAAGAAGAAAAAGTTATGTCTCCTTGTTCACAGCTGAGGCTAAATATGTGGCCTTTGGAAGTTTTTGCACTCTGTTACTTTGGATGAATCTGATGCTAAAGAATTATGGTTTAAATAGCAAAATTCATACTATATTCTTTGATAACAAGAGTTTTCTAGAAATATCAAAGAACCCTGTCCAAAACATCATAACCAAACATTTAGACATTAGTCATCACTTCATTAGGGATCTTGTTGAACAAAAAATTGTGTATCTAGAATTTATTGATAGTGAAAATCAGTTGGATTATATATTTACCAAGGTAATTGATCATGAGAGATCTTCCTCCCTAAGGAAGTCTCTTGGCTTGTGTGTTGTTTGAGGATGTGGGCACATATGTGCACATATCCATTTACACATTTGTATATTAACTAACTTAAAAAAAAATATCATGCATTAGCACGATCAATCTCAGTGTGGTCACTTGTTTGTTTACATATTTGACACGGCTTGTTAAATGATTGTGATCACTTCCTGTTCATGTTGTATTTTGATAACTTGATATAATCTTTATATATATCTCATAGTGGGTGCCTTATTCGCAAGAGAAATAGTTGCTCCGCCCATCTGCAAGAAGCTAATCAAGTGTGATCAAGTGATCTTTAATATAATAGTTTGAAATCAAACTTGAAAAGATCACTGGACAAAGGGCTATCTTTGGGTAATAGAAAAGTGAAAGCTACTATAACCATATATTTTATCCACATTAAAAAATGGGTGGATGCATTCTATAGACTGTGTAGATTGGATTATTGTTGTAATAACCCGAAAAGTTACTAATTTAATTTGAGTTTTAATTATATTTTTGGGCTATTAAAAATGGTTAATAGTAAATGATTTATTAAGATTAGTTGGGCTTTGGTGTTGAGCTTAGATTATCTAAGTTGGGTTTCCTTGTTAAACTTGGACTTGAATGGTTTTGGGCTTAGGATTAGAACCCAAATATAAATATATCCTTTTCTAACCTAGGAGCCTCATTATTTTCTAAACCCTAGAGAGAGAGATGAGCAACCAAGTAGAGAGAGAGAGAGAGAGGCGGAAGAGAGAGAGATCAGTCGAGGGAGAAAAATTGTCGAGTGAAAGAGAGGAGGCAGCCGACAGTGAGAAAAAAAAACAGAATTCCCGTATGCCATATAGCTTCAGCGCAGCAGTTTTCAAATCGGGATTTCCGCTTCGTTTATGGTCCGATTTGAGTGATTTTTTCGCCTGTGTTTCCATAAGAGACAGTGCTTCAATCCTATCGGTGTTGATCGGGTTTTCCAGGTCTTAATTCAGGTGATTTTCTGGTATGAATCTGCTGCAATTTCTGGTATTCTTGTTAGGACTGTTTTGGTGTTTGGTTTATATCAAGATTGTTTTCTTGATATTGTTGGTAATGATATCTCTTATCGATAGATTTTGGGAAGCGGCGTTAGGTGCATCCATTCATTCGCAAAAACAGTATTGTCGGCGTGATTAAGCTAAGGTAAGATTAAACCCTTGTTGTTAGATTTTTAGATTTTGAAACCCTAGAAAATCCTAAAGAACATTGTGATTAAGATTAGGGTTTGGGGCTTGTTATTAAAGGTATTATGCATGCTAGGGTTATGAAAAGATGAGAGTTTGGTGTGTTTTTTGTAGGTGTGCCGTGTGTGTATGTGGGTCGTGTGTGTGTTACTGCTGTGTGCATGTGTGGGTGTTACGTGTGTGCGTTGTGTGTTACTGAGAGTCTGCGTGTGTGTGTGCTGCTGTACGGCAGCAGTGTGTGTGTTCTGCGTGTGTATGTGTGTGTGTTTCAGCCATGCAGTGTGTGTGGTGCGGCTGGTGTGTGTAGGATGTTAGGGTTAGTGCGTGTGTGTGTATGTTAGGGTTTAGTTTGTGTTAGTGTGTGTTTGTGTGTGCTGGAAAAGGTGTAATTAGTGTGCGTGTAATTTTGAATTAGAAAGTATTATTAGGATTTGATTATAGAAACCCTAGGGATATTTTGGTAAATCGAAAGGGGTTTAGGGTTAATCTTTAGAGGAATTAAAAGAGAATCTTTTTGTATGATTGTAGATTCGTGCGAGGACTCGTTGCAAGGATAGTGCAAGAAATCGAGGTAAGGGATTATACATCTTTAAGTTAATTGATTTTCGATCCATTTTATTATTTAGGCTTCCGCATATTTCTTGGCGATGTACGTTCCTTTGATACGTAAAAGCTGATCTCGCGTCAGTATTTATTTTGACTCCCTCGTTTACCGTTATTTGCTAATCTTTTGTTGTTCGTTTGCTATATCGTTCTTTTGGTTTCGTAAATACGGAATTTATTGTTATTGTGAAAGTTCGTATTCTGTAAAAAAATGAGTTTTGATATGATATGATTTTGTGTTCCATCAATGATCGCTAAGTTAGACAACCTGCTTCGGCGGGGTATATTTGATATTTGGCCTTCGGGCAAACTTAGTTCACCGCTTCAAATTAGTGGTGGGGTGTTCCGGATACACTGTTTAGGACTCTGCGAAGTCATTTTGTTCCCTTATGGGATTTGGTTTGATAAGGTCAGTAGACCGCTTATGTGATCATGATGTCTGTGAATGATTTGATTATCTACAGCTGGTATGGGACGACTGTAGATAACTAGATCATTTGAGTCAACTTTGTTCAGCTTATCAGTTCTTTGAAATTCCTAAAAATCTGTGAGTGATTTAGTTAGTTAAAGCTGGTATGGGACAGTTTTAAATAAGTAAACCATTCGGGTCAGTTTGATTCGATTTTGTCATCATTGAACCTCCAAAATATTGTCAACTCAGTAAGTGCAACCGATGAGATATTTTGAAAGATATGTGGTTTTGAAATTTGGTAAATAATGATTTCGAATTTGTATTTTATTATGTCTTCGATTGTTATTTGGAATTTGTATCGTTTGATATTCCTTCAGGTCAACTCCTCCTTAGTAACCGGAGGGGGCTATATATGAACTTACCGGACATTGTTCGCTCACCCTTTCATCTTCTTTTCTTCCAGATTTCAAATAGGAAGAATGAGATTCGGTTCGGGAGCATTTCATAAGGAGTTCAAGGATCATTTTAGTTTATTTTAGTTTAGACTCTTTAGTCGGTTATTTCGGTTATTTGAGAGTTTGTAAGACTTTAAAGTTTTTTTTTGGATTTTAGTTACCGTTATTTGGTTTTGAATTATTATTTATATTGGAGAATTATTATTATTATTGTTGTGGAAATTCGGGGTCGTTACAATTGCTCATTGACTTCTTGTGACCAGTTGTTTCCTCAAATGTGACTTACATCATATGCCACATCTGTACTGAGATTTGAATCATCACTTGAGTGTATAGCATCATTATATTCATTATGCATGTTTAGATCATTCTTTGGTGCCCAATAAATATATATGTTTACCTATTTTCATTATTTATAAATTTTTGATTTATCATGTTTTTTATTAACAATATCCCTCATAAAGTGTTTTCTAGGTCAAGCTTGTAAAGGAGAATTATTGTGGACTGCTTCAAAGGGTAAATATGGAAATGATATGTCACAGATATTTTATTGTTATTATGGGATGTGGATATAATTTTGATTGTGATTTAATCCCTAATTTTTTGGTGATTATCTGTGCGAATTTCAAGGGCCAAGGATTTGAATTGCTTTCTATCATTGTTTGGTTGCCCAAGCTAAGGTACGTGTCACCCTAGCTCTATATATCCTTACTTGTAAATGAAAGGGGGAGTCGTGTATTTTATTAGAAATCTCATCTGTCTCATTACTCTCTATCTCTCTCCTTGTTCTGCAACATAGACACACACACACACACAAATACCATATTGTTCTCTCTAATCCTTGATTGCAGAGAAAGAATCCCTTTGGTTTTTGCTCATTTTCATTCTCATGAAATTCCAGTTGCGACTCTGGATGTGAGTACAAATGTGTGCACATCTGCACCTACATCTGAGGTTTCAATCTCAATTGCTGCTCAACTAGAGGCACTTGATGCCCAAATCCTGGTTTTTGAAGGCCACATTATAGCATTTTCAAGCTCAAGTTGTTGCATCTCAGATTTATATTGAGAATTCTCTTTTCACCTTGATAACTACAATTTCTGGTAAAAAAAAGGGGGAGATGAATCTGACATTGGGGGAGCTAATAGGTTAGCAACAAAGCCAGAATCTGTTGTGGTAGAAAATTCAGGTTAGTACTCTATGTGCGTGTGTGTATTTACACATCTTGACACACATCTGAATCAGGGGGAGTTCATGTGCTGATTTGGTTACTATGCCTTAAATGTCTAAATCTTTGTTTTTGACCAGAAAGTCTAAAATAGGGGGATATAAAAAGAGTTAGAATCCTTGAAGGATATGGACTCTTGAAATCGTGTGAGTATTTTAGATAATTTATATTTTTTACTTTCTTTTAAAGATTTAGATACCAGGCAGGTTATAACTTTTATTGTGTATATCTTTTATTCTTTCTAGGTACTATTTAGATCAGAAAGCCATAAATCATGAGGAGATTGAAAGAGTTCAATTAGTACTCTATGATTTTGTCAAAATATATTTTTCAAACTTAAAAGATTTATGTCTTTCTTGGAGATTGATTTTTCGATTAAAAAGATTTTCATAGTCAAAGTAGGATTGTATCAATCTTGATTATGAAATCTTGGAGATTGAAAGAGTGAGATTTTAGGGAATATTGACTTCCCTAATTTGAATCCAATTGGTAAGTTTGGTAAGTTGATTTTATTACTTTCTTATCAAAGATTTAGATTTCTATTTGGAAAATGACATTGTTAAATATGTATATATATTTTATTTATGTAAATATATTGTGTTATATTTAGACTAGGACTAATGTTATTAACAAATTTCTTTCCTTGTTAGTGTCAATCTCTTGTTTCCTTGTAGGATATGAATTGCATCAAATAACAAATAGTTTGATTGATTGAATGACTTCTCAAAGGTGCCTATAAATACAAGACCATCAGCACATTGAGAAGACACGGATTGAGAATTCTTTGAAAGAGAAAACCTTTTATGCTTCACGGATTCAAGACATCTTTTTAGGTTGTGAGTGCAGTTATGACTTACATCTTAACTCACATCTAGATTTCATTCAAGTTATTTGTTCTACTTCTGATTAGAATAGGCTCTACTTGAAAAAGGAAGATTGTTCTTATTTTAGAAGTTGGTTAGAACTTGTTTTAGTAATTTAATATTTTTGTTTCATTTATTCTTGTTTTCTTTTATAAAACAGATCTTTAATAGTGAAAACCTTTTTGGGATTAAAGCCTTGTTTGCTGGGACAGAACCAATAAACGTTTAATTATTTGTGTTCTTTTATTTTATTCAATTTTTTATTGGTGGATGTGTGAACAGTTGTAACTCACATTCGTAATCTGTTTGGTTGACACTAATTTGCTAGCTATACTAAACTTTCAGTTTTGAAGAGAGAGGGGGGGGGGAGAGGAGGGATCAGGAAGGAAAGAATGGTGTGGGAGAGTGGGGGCAGGCGGTGGGTTAGGATGTAGAAGGGTGACCAGTGGGGAAAAGATGAATGAAGGTGGTAGAAGAAGGGTTTTCAATTTTTTATTATTTTTTAAATTAGGTTAGTGTAATTTACAAGGGGTTGAGGGGTGTTTATTTTATTTTTTCATTCATTCAATGAATAATAATTGTGTTTTTTTACTGAAAGCAATTGTTTATTCTTTTTAAGAAAATTATAATTGTTTGTGATTAAACGAAAAACATTTAATAGGTTAGTAACCAAATAAGTATTTAACTTGTTAATTTACTAACACCCTCTAACGCCCATTCACAGTTTTAATGATTTTGTTATTTTGGTTATTTTTAAAATAGTACGCAAGTAATAATAGTTGTTTCGATAGTACAAATGTCAATGTATAAAAACTGAATAATACATAGGGTTGGGTTGGGTTATATGACAATAAACTCAAAGTCAAATTATAGGTACTAATATTTACAGTCGGTCTCTAAATTGTGAGTACAAAATAATTCCCCATAAGTAATACTTCCTCCGTTTCAGATCAAGAGTCCCACTTTTTCTTTTGGTCCCTTTCAGATCAAGAGTCACATTTCATAAATAGAAATATGTGAACAGTGTTTCGAACATTTATACCCTCATAATGTTTATATATTTACAAAAAAGCAATTCATTATACCCTTATAATTTTAACATATTTACAAAAAAAAACCAATCATTAACTTATTATTCCTCCCACTCATTCTCTCTTCTACAAAAAATCATTCATTAACTTACTATTTCTCTCACTCATTCTCTCTCCTATTAAATATTTTTAACTTTTACATTCTCTCTCCTCTAATCTTCTACCCACTTTCAATTTTTTATTCATTTTTTTTAAATTTTCTTAAAAATTGCGAAATACTCCCCCTAGAACCCTTGGTATGGGACGGAGGGAGTAAGTAATACAATGATTACAAAATGATTGGCTATTTATAATACTCACTATTGGTCCAAAACACTCCCTCCATTTTGTGTAAGATTTTCTTTTAAAATTTTACACAAAAATTAAGAAAAAGTACAAGTGGTGTAAGTGTTATTAGTATGAAAAGTGGGGTAGAAGAGGAAATGGGTGAAATAAATAGTAAGGGGCCGTTTGATTTGGTGGAAAAAAAGTGAAGGAATGGAATGGTCAATGGAATTGAATTCCTGAAGGAATTGAAATGGAAAAAAAAAACTGGTCAAACCCCTCCGTTTGGTTGGCACGAAATGAAATGAAATTGTCATTCAATTCCTTGACAAATCATATTTGATTTGAAAATACAAATTATAGGAATGGAATGAAATCATATAAAATGTCCAATTTACCCTTCGATGGAAAAAAAAATTCGTGGAGGGTGGGGGGTAGGGCAGGGGGTATGCAAAAAAAAAAAAATTCGTAAGGGAGGTGTGGGGTGGGGTGGGGGCTGGATGTGGGGGGTAGGGCAGGGGGTATGAAAAAAAATTTGTGGGGGGGGGTAGGGCAGGGGGTATGCAAAAAAAAAATAAATTCATGGGGGTGGGGGCTGGATGGGGGGGGTAGGGCAGGGGTATGCAAAAAAAAATCGTGGGGGGTGGGGGGCTGGATGGGGGGTGGGGTGGGGGCTGGATTGGGGGGGTAGGCAGGGGGTGGGGGGTAGGTGGGAGTATTTTGGTCATAATTTTTTTTTTTGAATTCCATTGTCAAGGAAATTGGCCATTCCTTCCATATATGGAGGGAATGGCAAATTTCATCAAGCCAAGGAATTGGCCCTTCCAACGGAATGAAAAAAATTTAAAAAGCTTCAACCAAACATGGCAAAGAAATTGGGGGAATGGAATTGGGCATTCCATTCCCCCACTTTACCCCCAACCAAACGCCCCCTAAGTTGATTGGTGTTATGAGTATAAAAATAAAATGACAGAGATAATGAGTAGAATGAATAGTAAAAGTTATTTGCCATTTTTTGGTAAAGAGAAATCTTAAAAAAGTAAAAAATTTGATATTTAGGAAGGAGAATTTACCAATGAGACTTAAAAAAGAAATAGTGCAAATAAATATGGGACAAAAGGAGTTTGTATTAAGGTTATAGTTATTTCGTAATTTTGATTATAAGATAATAATTATTTTGTTTGTTTAGAAAATTTGAAATTATCACTCTCTTTATTTCAAAATAAATGTTTAAAAAAATTAATTTGCTTTTTCATTTTAAAAAAAAAAGAGCAAATTTGAAAAGAAAAATTAAGCTTCATTTTTGGTTGAGGAAATATAATTCTAATGATTGACGTTTGGTTGGGTTTTTTACAAATAAAAAAATTGGGAGGGAGTGGAATGAATTTGAATTTCTCATTTTTTTTTTGGCCCACTTCCTCTAGAGCCCCTCATGCGAGATTTAAACTCAATTTAAGAAATAACATTTTGAAAATCCCAAAGACACCCCTTCTTGACACAATGACTTTAATGCCCTTCTTCATGTACACAGCAACATAAGTTACAGCCTCTAAGTAAGTCCAAAATTCAAATTATACTTTAGTCACTGAAACTTTGGGAATTAAATATTGATCACTAGACATTCAAGTATTTTAAATCAGTCATTAGATTCAGAATAGTTTCAGTTTAATTTTTTCAACCAAAAAAAATTAAAAAAAATCAATATTAACAACGAATTAATCTCATAATTTACACATTTACAACACTTATAAGTTCTCTTATAATTGACTTATAAATCAAAATTTTCAACAAAAAAAAATAAAAAATTTCAATAATAACAACGAATTACTCTCATAATTTATACATTTACAACTCTTATAATTATAAGACTACTTTGTCTTTTATAATTGACTTATAAGACAATTTTTTCAATCAAAAAAATCAAAAATTTCAATAATAACAACGAATTACTCTCATAATAACAACGAATTACTCTTATAATTGACTTATAAGACAATTAACTTATAAGACTACATTAAAAAGTCTTATAAGTAACATATAAGACTTTTAAAAAAAAGTTTTTATATAAGTAACATATAAGACTTTTTAATAAGTCTTATAAGTAACTTATAAGACTTTTTAAAAAGTCTTATAAGTTACTTATAAGACCTATTTGAACATTGAGAACTATGTTGTAAAAAAGTCTTATAAGTAGTAACTTATAAGACTTTTTTTAATAAGTCTTTTTACTTATAAGACTTATTAAAAAAGTCTTATAAGTTACTTATAAGACTTATTAATAAGTCTTATATGTAACATATAAGACTTTTTAAAAAAGTCTTTATATAAGTTATTTATAAGACTTTTTAAAAAGTCTTATAAGTTATTTATAAGACTTTTTAAAAAGTAAAAAGTCTTATAAGTAGTCTTGTAATTAACTTATAAGACTTATTAAAAAGTCTTATAAGTAACTTATAAGACTTTTTAAAGTATTATAAGAGTCTTATAAGACTTTTTAATAAGCTTTATAATTTATTTATAAGACTTTTTTTAAAAGTAAAAAAGTCTTATAAGTTTTATAAGTATCTTAATAAGTCTTATAAGACTTTTTAATAAGTCTTATAAGTAACTTATAAGACTTTTTAAAGTCTTATAATTAAATTTATAAGACAATTTTTTCAACCAAAAAAATAAAAAATTTCAATAATAACAAATTGCTCTCATAATTTACAACTCTTATAAGTTAATTATAAGACTACTTTGTCTCTTATAATTAACTTATAAGACAAATTTTTCAACCAAAAAAATCAAAAATTTCAATAATAACAATGAATTGCTCTCATAATTTACACAATTATACGTGTATGTTTTGCAGGTCATCAGTTAGAATCTTATTACACACTTAGAAAGGAATGATTGCATTTTGAAGCAAAGATGTCAAATTCAAGATGTTGGCAAAATATTGATTTGTCTAACTCGGATGACTTGTCCCAAAACTGTCTTCTGCAGCTATGTTGCCAAGGTTCCTTTGTTTCTGCAACTTGGTGATTAGTCTTTTGATAGCAATGCCTCGTGTTGAGGCATCCAAAACTAGCCAAGGCCAAGAACTGAACCAGAAACCAGGTAAACTATCTTGTAGGTATCTCTTGGTTCATTTTGATTCTGTCCACTCTTTATACTCTCCATTTTTTTAGCTCTCATAGAATTTCATGTTCCTGATAGCTTGAGTGTTGATTTAAGCGCTATACAAGTACTGGATGGACCTTTAGCGCAAACAGTTGAAACCAAGCCACATAGTGTTGTATATTCCGATAATGTCCCTGTCGTTGTCATAGGGATCAAATCGATGAGGAACGTGTTATGATTGGTGATCATTATTTTCAAGAAAAAACATATTGGATGAATGGAGATGAGAGATAGAGCAATCAAACAAAGATAAAAAAAATGTGAATAAATCTGATATTTTTTTAATCAAAACAAATCTGATAAAAAATGCACAAACATACTAAAAACTAGAAGCCATGGTCTCAAAGCACAAATCTCATAGAAACCCACTGTATATTTCTTCGAGCCGTCGGTGGTTGCCGAAAATTTGAGTCGGCGCCGGAGAAAACAACAGATCTGGACGGAGAAGATAGAAGTGCATCCTAATCTTAAAATCCAGCATGTAGAAAGAGAAATGAACACAACAAATATTTCACCTCCAATTTTTGGTCGGCAATTTTCTGGCATATTCGCCGGCCGGAATCCATGCTACTTCAACACCGGTGTTATGGTCAGGTACACCGAAATGGATGCGAGTCAGGTACTCCGAAATGGAGGCGAAATGGATGGAGATCCAGAAAAACGGAGATCGCCGGTCGTCGGACGGAGATGATGAAGGCGCCGGAGAGAGTTTGGAGAGAGAAACGGTGTGTGTGTGTGTGTGTGTATGTGTGTGTGTTTAGAGAGAGAGAACAGGAAGAGAAAAAAAATGGGAGGGGAATGAAAATGACGTGACGGATGGAGGATAGGAGGAGCCTAGGGGTGTCGGGGGAATTTTAATATGGGAATAACTCTTTATTTGGGATTTTAAAAAAAGTTTTCTTTAAGGGGAAAAAATTTGGGCAAAGGGGTCTTAGAGGAATTTTTCCTTTTTTTTTAGTTCTATCTTGGCTCAAATCTTTTTTCATTATTATTTATTTATTAAACTTGACTCAAATCTTGGAATGGAATTTTTTTAGGTACGAGCTTTGGTTTGGTTACTGACCAATACAACTAATTTAGACACACACTACTCCTACAAATATATGGGTTAATCAACAAAATAAATATTAATCGGAAAAATTCCTTTTTAACCACAACGTCCAGATCATATCCCATCAAAACTCAACCCAAATAAAAAAAGACTTACTCCTTTGTTATTCCAAATTAAAATTACTTTAAACCCCATTATACCATGGAACGACCAAAATTAAGTTAACACGCCGTTAACTTTCGAATCTGTGGAGTATTTCGAAATTGCAATCCTTGCAGAATTGCAAAATTGAATCCAAAATTGAAGAATCTGTGGAGTATTTCGAAATTGCAATCCTTTCATCCAATTCAATCAATAAGAAAAAAAGGGATTACATCCGAATTACTATTTTGATTGAATTCCGTTTAGATTATGTTTGAATTTTTATTTTTTTACTTCAGAATTTTGAGTTTTTGATTGAATTCACTCACAGATTATTTTAACTTTACCTTCCATGGAGTCTAATGTGATGGTGATGTTGAACTATGGAAGATTTTCTGTTGTTACTAGGTTTGATCAATTTGATTCTTATGAATCTATTGTTGAATTTAGTTGCAACAGATGGAACAGTTTGAAAAAGGAGACAATCTCGATGTCATATCTTTTAGCTGAGAAACGATCGTGCATGTTGGCTAGTGAGCAAGATTTCATTTGTATGGATGTTATGATTGCTCGTAGGAATATTGAGCTACTAGAAATAAATGTGAGTGACTTGAGTATTTGTGTTAGTAATGTCAGTGATTCCTTCGAGAAATCATTTTCCACTTTATGCGAAGGCAGTAGTAGTAGAAATGAGGATAATGTCAAATTCTTCTACCACAAAGAAAAGAGAATGAGAAGTGCGGAATGGGCAGACGCAATACAAAATATTGGGCAGATATTTGAAGGTGGTTCTGGTGAATTTAGGAATGCATTGTGTAAGTTTGCAACGGAAGTGGGGTTTGATTTCAATTATGTGAAAAATGAACCTACTCGTATTACGGCTGTATGCTCACACAAAGAATCAAAAGGTTGTCCATGGAAGATACATGCCTCAATTGAAAAATGTAGTGGATATTTCTACATAAGGAAGTATATTCCTGATCATATATGCAAGGATGCGATTAGTTGTGATTTTGGGCAAAGGATGGGATGTGAAGTTCTTTCCAGTGTTATCCGTGATAAAGTTAGAGATGATCCAAATGTTAGTCCTGCTTCTCTTGTAAAATTGTTGCTAACAGAGTATGGCCTCACTGTTCATTACAAGGTTGTTTGGCGAGCAGTTGATAAGGCGAAAAATATTATTTTTGGTGATGCAAAGTTTGCTTATAATAAGCTTAAAGCATATACAGATAAAATTAGGGAGTTGGATCCAGATGGTTGTGTGAAGTTTGAGTCTGATCCTGTGACTTCTCGTTTCCAGTGGTGCTTTTTTGCATTTGGGGCATGTTTGCGTGGATTTAGGTTTTGTCATCCCTTGTTATTTTTGGATGCCACATTTTTGACTGGAATGTTTCGGGGTACCCTACTTGCAGCAACAGCGAAAGATGGAGATAATGGTATGAGAATTTTATTATTAATGCTTTTAATTTTCTTTTCTATGTAGTATCAGAATTAAGTTGAGTTTGCGGTATAAGACCTTTGTATATGATGTTGTTAAGTCCTATACCAGTTGCTATAGGACCATTCAAAGGTCATATAGCATAGGTATATGATTGTGTGAGTTCCTATACCACTTGCTATAGGACCATTCAAAGGCCTTACAGCTTTGTATATTATGTTTCCAGGTCCTATATTATTTGCTATAGGACCATTCAAAGGTCTTTATAGCTGTGTTTTTGATGTTGCCAGGTCATATACTGCTTGCTATAGGACTATTCAATGTTTTTATAGCTTTGTATATGATGTTTCCAGGTCCTATACCACTTGCTATAGGACCATTAAAAGGTCTTATAGCTTTGTATATTATGTTGCCAGGTCCTATATTATTTGCTAAAGGACTATTCAAAGGTCTTTATAGTTGTGTTTATGATGTTCCCAGGTCCTTTACCACTTGCTATATGACCAATCAAATGTCTTAGACCATATTATATGAGACAACTTATTAATGTTTTAACATTTTGTATATTGATTTTTATTTTTATTCATATTTTATGATGATAAATTAATTTTTTATGAACTGTTTTGGTTGTAGGCCTATTCCATGTTGCATTTGCTGCGGTAGGATCGGAGGATACTGAAAATTGGACGTGGTTTCTCCAAAATCTCCGTCCTTACATAACTGAGCGAGGAGTGACATTTGTTTCGGATCGTCATCAGGGTATCATTACTGCGGTTCATGAGGTTATGCCGTTTTCACATCATTCATTCTGCATGTTCCATTTAAAAAACAACCTTAGAAATAAACTTGGTGGTTTATCGAAGGAGGTGCGGTCCAATATTCTTCACAAATTTTCTAAGCTTTCAAAAGCTCCAACACCTGAGCACTTTCAGATTCTTCTGGACGAAATCATAAATGAGGGCGGTACTAAGGTGTCTGAGTTTTTCAATAATCTTCCGAAAGAAAACTATGCAGCTGCTTATTTTGGAGGTCATCGTTATGGAGTAGTGTACTCAAATGCGGCTGAGCCATTTAATGCTATGATAAAGGAGTATAAATCTCTCCCTGTTGTAGAGTTGATAGACAATATACATTTGAAGATTATGTCAAGAATGTGTAGGTGTAAACAAGACTCAAATTCATGGGCAAATGTGTTGTGTCCATCCATCCAGAAGGTATACTTGGAATGTGCAGACAAAGGAAGGTCATGGATCATACATGCTTGCGATGAATATGTATTTGAAGTTCATTCAGATCCTTCTATGGTTGTCAACATACAGGAATACACATGTTCATGTGGGATGTGGCAGCAGAATGGATTTCCGTGTGTTCATTCCATATCCGTCTTCAGCAGGTTGAAGAACAATTCTTCTTCTTTCATTCAAGATTATTTCAAGGTAAGCAATTACAGGGAATCTTATGCTCTGTCAATTCCAGCTATTTCTACATTAGGTCCTCCTGTAGTTGATGGGGAATCTGTGGTTCTTCCTCCTGAAACAAAATGCCCCCCGATAGGCCAAGGAAAAATCGCTACATTTCTAGAGGAGAAGGTACAAAGAGGAAGATGAAATGTCATCGATGCGGAAAAGAAGGTTATCATAATAAAAAATCATGCAAGGAGCCATTGCAAATTACTTTTAGTTGAGTCTTTGTTTTCTTATTCAAATAATTATTAATTTAGTTCTATAAACGTCCTATTTGACATTACACATGTGTTCATTAGAATGTTATACCATCAATTTAATTTCAGAATTTTGGTTAATTGATTTTTTCGATATCCTAAAATATTTGTTGTTAATTGTATTTTTTTATACCAACGTATGAAGGAACTGTGTTAATGTTAAGATCATGTGTTGCCATGAATGTTGTTCCAAGTGTTGCAAACCAGTGTTGCCACTGGTGTTGCCACAAGTGTTGCCATTTGGATTTGGCAACACTGAAATAGTTACTGTATTTTTCACAAATATTAATGTGTAAATTAATGTTTATATAACAGTAGTTAGTCTGCTTAAAATGAGCTGGAAAAGTGCATCAGAAACTGCCCAGGCGTTAGTTACGAATGAAGGGGAGAAAATTAACAAATAAACATGTGTTTATTTGTTTAATTAATGACCAAGCAAAAAGAGATTTTATTCAGCTATTCAGGGGGAGAACAAGTCAGAGTACAAGGCATCCAGAGCTGAGAGGTACAAGCAAGAGAAGCAAGAGAAGACCTAGTCTCCTACAAATGAGGCGAGTGAGCTAATTTGGAGGAAACAAACTCAAGGCTGTTGCTGATCATTTTGAGTAGGCTCCAAGACTTTGTGGCCTATAAATAGTGCAGTGGATCTTCATTGAAGATCATCCAATTCAGAAAACGCAAATCTGCACAAGAAGTAGAATTCTGCTCTCAAGTGTTGCCATTCAAGTGTCGGCAACACTCAGTCCAACACTCGAGAATTTCATATAGATTTTTATATTTTTGTGAGGTTTTGAGTGTTCATTTTCAGAGAGAATTCGTGTATATGTTGTTCCTTATATCAGGGTTCGTTTATCATTAAGGAACTTCTTCGACCTTGTATTGAATTCATATTATTAATAGAAAGGTCTTGCCTTGGCACCCATCAAGTTATATATTTATATAACTTGATAAAAATTATATTCTTGTGTATTGCTTTAATTCTTCCGCTGCAATTTATTTTTATTTCTATTGATTTGTGTTTTTCTAGAATTGGTGTATGTGTTGTTCTTAGTGTTGCCAACACTACAGACAACACTTGTGAGTTTCGTCTCACCTTGTGAGTTTCGCCTCACTTGTTCTAAGCCATAGACAATTTCAATTGGTATCAGAGCCTAGCACTTGATATACTAAGTGTTTAGATCCTTTTGTCATGGCTTATAATCCTGCAAAACCTAATCAAAAGAGATTACCGGTTTTAGACGGATCTAATTATGCTTATTGGAAGATTCGCCTTCGCTCGCATATCAAATCAATTGATCTTCGGGCTTGGCGGTCTATTTTAAATGGTTATTCTGTTCCAATGCTTCCTCCGGATGACGATGGTGACGTTCAAATCAAACCTGAATTCGAGTGGACAATTGAAGAGAATAATCTTGCTAGTTTCAATGAAAAGGCACTGAATGCCATCTATGAATGGGTTGACATGCATATGTTCAAACTCATTCAAAATAGTCCCTCTGCAAAAGATGCTTGGGATACTTTACAAAGATTTTGTGAAGGAGATGGTAGTGTCCGAGAAACAAAGCTTAGAGGTCTCACTAGTAAATTTGAAAGATTAAGAATGGGTGAAAACGAAGACATCTCGTCTTATTTTGAAAAGTTGATTGATATTTCAAATGCTTGTCAAGTATTAGGGGAACCTTTTACAAATAAACAACTTGTTTCAAAAGCTATTCGTACTCTTCCCGAACGTTTTAATATTAAAGTTTCAGCTATTGAAGAGACCCATAATCTTTCAACAATGGACATTAACTCCTTAATGAGTATTTTGAAAAATTTTGAGTTGAATCTCAATGAACAAACGGAGGCTTCTAAAGGCAAGAATATTGCCTTAAAAGTCGAATCTTCGGACACATGTGTGGCTGATGAAGATGAAGTCTTCGAGGAGTAAGATGAAAATACTATTGTAGCTTTACTTGCAAAGAGATATAATTCTATGGTTAGAAAATTTAACAATGTGCAGGTAAAAGCTAAGGACCAAGGGGCCAAAACCTCTAGTTTTGTGCCAAGGAGAGTGTAAGTACCCAAATCCGGATCGTCCAAATCCGTCAGAAAGTTAACCGAAATCCGTTAACTGGCCCGCTCCAGGTTAACCAAAACTCGTTAAACTCCCCGTTGCTGTGCCAACGAGACGTCCCGGGACTGCCCCGTGCATCCCGACGTCGAACCGTACTTAACACGTGTCATCTCACGTAAAAGTATGGCTTTCCCTGAAAAACGCATTTTCCGGCACTTTCCGGGGGCATTTCTGACATTTTCCGGACTGTTATTTTAAAAAACGGACAAAACCGGGACCCGGGAACAAACTTCCACCTCAGCTGGTGACTCAGAGGGCACGTGGCAGCCATGCCACCTCCCTCTAGTCACCCTTCAATCAAATTCAAAGGGAAAAGACCAAAATACCCCTGATTTGCAAGCCTAGTCCGGCCGGACTCCCTGTGCACTTTTCCTGAAATTGCTAGCAAGTCCCCCAGATTTCCAAAATACCCAAAAACCCCCTGGATTCAGTCCAAGTCCGTCCGGACTCCTACTGCAATTTTCACCCTATAAATAGAAGTTGCTGTCAAAGGCAAAGAAACCAAAAAATTACTCCAAAAATTCACCACCCCCTCGGCCCAACTGATTTTCACCCCTTCCGAGCTCCCGTTCTGTCTCGATTCGCGTAAAACCTTCATATTTCGATCAAATACGCACCCTACTACTTCGAAACAACCTTTCGAATCACTTTCCGTGTCCCGTACACACCTCCCGAGCCAATGGAGTCGACCCTAGCCATAGGTATAACTCCCTCTCTCTAAATCTTTCGTTCCGTCTCGGTTTACGCGCCAGTCGCTATAACCGTTTCGAACGTCGTTATCGAAATGTAGACGCCTCCGTCTAACGGGGTCCGATACGTTTTAGCCCTTCGATCCTCTTCTCTTTCCGTAAGAGAAGTAATCACGGGTTAAAACGACGTTCCGACCCCGTTCCATTTACTTTTATTGTCATTTACCAATTCCGGATCGATCGATCCGTTGATCGTCATTTAATTTATGTCATTTACAAATCCGAGCCGTTTGGCCTCGTTGATCGTCATTTACAATTCCGAGCCGATTGGCCTCGTCGATCGTCATTTACGATTCCGGATCGTTTGATTCCATTGACATTGCTTTAAATACTGTCATTTACAAGTCCGACCCGTTTGGATCGTGATAGTATTTACTTTTCAAAGTCCGAGTCGCAACCCGATTCGTTGATCGCATATCATTTAATACGCATTTTCCCGTAAAAATCATTAACAATGTAATGCCCGGTTCAAAACCGGAGTTCGTCCGTCAAACTCTCTTTCAAAACGCGCGAAATGACGTTCGGCCTCCGAATGCTCATCTTCAAAATAAAAGCCGCCATTTGACACTTAAAATCATTTAATACGCATTTTTCCCGTAAAAATCGTTAACAATGACTCGCACGGTTCAAAATCGATGTTTGCCACGCAAACGCTCATTTCAAACTCAAAATCGATGTTTGCCACGCAAACGCTCATTTCAAACTCAAAATCGACGTTTGCCACGCAAACGCTCATTTCAAACTCAAAACCGACGTTTGTCATTCAAACGCTCGTCTTTTCAAAAGTCACCTAATCAACGTTTGTCATTCAAACCAAGATTAAGCTTGTCATTCAAGCCCTCATTTCAAAACACACACACACACACACGATTTCGAGAAAGGTAGAAAGACTCGTCATGCGAGGCGTTTCGGGCGATCTCGTAATACTCTACCCGAAACGTAACTTGACCTCCGAACCTAACAATCTCTGGTACAAAAAGCTTTTTACTCGTTTTTGCTGCCAATAAAAATGATCCCCGTTTTCAAAAGTCTTTTCCTAAGTTTTTGCTACCAATAAAAACGACACCTTTTCACAATAGCCGTTTCTCAACGTTTGGGCTCAAAATACAAAAACCGCGTGGAGACTCCTCATTTTTTCCTTCCCATGAAGCGAGGTCTCAGACACCAACCCCCCGCGAAAGACAACCGCGTTTTGCGCCCCGTCCGCGCGAAATCCCGGGTAATTTCAGTTGGCGACTCCGCTGGGGAAAAGATACTTTTTTCAAAACTACCGTTGTTTTCTAAAAAGCCTTCCGTGGGTCAAACTTTCGTTTACCCTTCCTCGTTTTCGTGTGCGTGTGTTACTTTAAACCTCGAACGGTTTGTTTTTTTTTCAAAGGCATTACATTGTCAACTTTTCAAAATCTTACCATGTTTGTGCATCCCCATTCATGTTTGATTTTCATTGCTGTCTTTTGAACTGTGCATCATAAATTCTTTAAGACACATTCTGAAAAAAATCTCTGTTTTTACTCAGAAAAAGAATTTTAGTGACCGCACACTACTGTAGCGTTGTGAGAAAGAAATTCTGGTTCTTTTTATTTTTATGAGTCGCCACCTATATTATTTGATTGGAAACATAGAAAAACCATTTGAGAGATTTGAGTTCGGGGCTTAGGTTATGAAATGGGTAGGTTTAGAAGGCATCCATTTCACCCAATCCGGAGATCGGTCTTGCTAAAGAAAAGAGAGGTTTTTCAAAAGAAGAAGTAAAAAACGAATTCAAATACTACAAATAAAGGTCCATTTGACGAGGTCAAACGGAATGTAGAATCGATTGCTTCGAGACCGTCTCCATGATTTGGAGAGGCTCTAGGCCGATCCTAGATTCTATGGACTTATACCACTCTAACAATCAATTAGAAGGAAGATTAGGAATTACCTTGCGTGAGGTGATTTGGGCAGAGTTTCGGCTCAAGTTTAGAGTCGACCCTTCGCACGGACAGAGCTTCGCCTTGGTCCTTGATTTGGAGGTTGATGCTTGTTTATCAACAAGGTTGACAAACAAACTATGAGGTGAGTTTTAGGGTGATTTTGAAGGATTCTTTCAGGGAAAGAAGACGACAAAATGTGTGTGTGTTGTGTAAATTCGCGGTCCGGGACCTCCAACCTCTTGAGCCTTGGAAGTCACCAAGTATTTATAGAGGTTGGATATAAAGAAGTGGAGAGTTAAAACCCTATCAGATGGTTCTAGACCTCCTCTCCCATTGGTTGGCCGGAGAGATAAAGTTTTATCCCGAAAAGAGGTTGAAATCGACGAGGGAACCGTCGCTCGCACCTGCAGAGGGAGATATCTCGCGCGAGACACGCCATCTCGCGGCGAGATATTGCTCCTGTGGACAGTTTTTGTCCTTTCCTCGTTATCTCGTATGCAGTTTAGTCCCAAACTAACGGTAGTTAGTCAAAACTTTAACGAAACATGACGAAATGGTGGATTTCTACTTCTTGACTCAAAGCAAGACTTAGAGTGGTATAAGTATGATCCGATGTGTTCGTAATGGGGTGTCTACAGAGCCCCTCGGCGACAAGTCTTATGAAAGAAGTCATGTCGACGATAGAAAAGACATCATTCGAACATCGGGATGGTCGTGCCGCACGGCCGCCAACGTATCTTTATCGGAGAATCAGACCATAACGTAGTTCGACTCCAAAACACGAAAAGGTTGCTTTAGGTATTTTGAAAAACGTTTTTTTTTGAAAATCGAGGAGATTTTATTTTTTGAAAAGGCAAATTCATACTGAGGAATCAAATCAAGACCCAATTACGAATATACAGTCTCGTCGAAGATTCGCCGTCTCGGGGCTCCGAACCCGCGGAGATATGTTAAAAAACAAAGGCTTACCCGTCCGGTCCTTCCGAGTCCCGTTGTTTTTGTGACGATTCACCGTTACTGGGCTCCGAATCGGGCTTTTTTGTTGGGGATGACGATTCACCTGTTTGGGCGTTGAATCGGGCTTTTGGTTCGACGATCCACCTGTCTGGGCGTTGGACCGGGCTTTTTGATGACGATCCACCTGTCTGGGCGTTGGACCGGGCTTTTTCTTTTGATGATGATCCACCTGTCTGGGCGTTTGACCGGGCTTTTTGATGACGATCCACCTGTCTGGGCGTTGGACCGGGCTTTTTGATGACGATCCACCTGTCTGGGCGTTGGACCGGGCTTTTTGCATCATGTGAATTGGGTTGATCTTTGGACCACTCGGTTCTCGGGCGACTGGTGCCGTACCGGGCGATTGTGCGCATGTCACGTTTGACTCGTTCCGTGACTTGCGGTACCGGTTTTTCCACGTTTCCTTGCTAGTTTATCATTTCCAAGGGTAAATGTGTCAAAATTTTGAACTTTGACGTTGCGTAGACGCTTATTGTCGAGGACAATTTTGTCCTTTTCCAGAAGGTTTATCTCGCGGCGGGATAAGATATACCGCGCGAGATATGTACTGTCGGGGCATATAAACAGCAACTCTAGCTCATTTTGAAAATATCCTTTTCAAAATTTCCCCCCCCCCCTAGCTCGAGCCAAGGTCGCCTTTTATGTGATTTTTCGTGGATTTGCTTGGAGATTCTTCCCCCCAATCCATTCTCAATCCCTCCTTCCTCCAAAATCCATGGCTCAAGAACAAGGAAATCCGATTTTGCGAAGCTATTTACTAGGGAAAGATTATCCTCGCGATGATCTTACTTTTGATAGGAACGCGCATATCTCCACTATCATTCGGGAGGGCTTGGTAAGAACTCTATCTTCACCCCTTGTTTCTTGTATTGCATTGATTTGAATCCCCTTTCCCTTGAATTCAAAATTCCCTCAATGGCCTTTGTTCATATTTGTGCTTAGAACTAGGTTCCCCTTGCATGCTTTGATTTTGTGCATTTTCTTTGGATGTTTGTTGCTGCATTGTGTGCGTATGAGCCTCCTACACATCATGGATTGTAGGAGAGGTTGATTCGGATTATGATTGACATCCTTGGGCAAGCTTTTCTTGTACGCACGCCAAGTGTTCGATGAAATGCCCCAATGAAAAATTTTCTTCTATTTCATTGATTTCTTGACATGGAATGATTTCTAATGTTACCCTCTCTGTTTTTCCTCTCGTTTTGCGATCCGTATAAGCCGATTAAGAACGTCGAGGAGTCCGAAGATGGCTAGGGCGGTTTGGGACAAGATCAAGGATCTTGACGGCGTCCGAGCTAGGGTGGCCCAAACGGGTTTATTGACTTTTGTTGACAATCTTAGGGGAATAAGGAGGACTCCCCAAGTTCTTCAGGCTATCCGGGAAAGGTGGTGGGACACTACCCACACGGTCCATTTGCGCTTCGGGGAAGCGACTATGACCCCGACTGACTTTCTGGCCATCACGGGACTAGAGTTCATTGGCGATCCCCGCCGAAGTTTCCGAATTTCAAGCTCGCGGGTCCAGCGGCGTGGAGGCGCTTGATTGGTTTCGTCCCTAACAAGGTTAAGGGATTTGCCGCCGAGCCGACACCCCTCCGGCGTCGATTGACGATTATGCCGAGAAACCGAACGCAGCCACGGATCGGCCGGTGAGGGTGCCCTCGGTATATCCTTTCCGAGACTATTTTTGCGAACCATTCTTCTACGGCCCGTCTTTCTCTCGTTACGTTTGTTGGTTGATCTCGGATGAGGTGAGCGGCTACGATTGGGGCTCGCCGGACCGGCCTTCGCTACCACGCCATGGATGAGGCGTGTAGGCACACCAAGGATACTGTCGGGGTATTCTTATGCCCGGGAGGTATGCCTCTTAATTCCGTTTCGCTCTTTGTCTCGTATGCCTGCCGTACGTGTTACCTTACCGAATCGTTCGTTTTTCTTGTGAATATGGGGCTACACTGTCCTTGGGCTGTATAGGTTTGAGTTGGAGAGTCGGGCCCCTTTGTTTCCGGATATCGGGAGGTGGAGCCACCCCAACCGGAGCGTTGATGAGGAGGAGGACCAGGATTGGACCCCGACGGTTGCGGAGGCACGGGCCACGCCGGACACCTTTGAGTACGAGACCGGGCCTCGTATCCTTGGACCCCGTTAGAGCCGGAGGTGCATCGAGCTTGGGATGCTACCGGGATGCAGAGGATGCCGGCGTCTTTGGAGGGAGATACCATGTATCTCGGTGAGCGGGTCTTCCCACGCATGGCGGGGTAGACTATCATACGGGTGCCGGCGGATCCGCCGAGGTCGATGTATCCCACCCACTCTATTCCGGAGGATGATTATGCTAGTCTTTTGGTGGGTGATGCGGCGACGACTTGCGTGATCCCCGGGCTTCTTATGCGGAGTTTACGCCTCGGTTGATGGGTCCCCTCCCGGTGGGGGATAGGCGATCACATGCTCGTGGCTCCACCTCTCGCTTCGCTTCAGTTCATCACCCCTAGCACTTCCTCTCAGCTACCGGTTCCCTCGCCTTTTGCCCTGCACTACGGCCCTCTGAGCTACACGTATATGATGGGGAGCATGCCGATGATGGGGCACATCCCGTCTCCAGATCAGATTCCCGAGGGTTACCGCCTCCCGGCTGATGTCTCTTCGGTATGTCTCTGTTTGTATTGTCTCTCGTATTCGTCCATATAAGTGTATATGACCAGACTCCATCCGAGCATCTTTTTCTTTGATTGTCGAGGTCACCATATCCGCGGCCGATTACAACCGTGGAGCGACCAAGATGGTCGGGTTGATGGCTTTGGTGTCGGACTGTCCCGAGAGGCCGTTCCGAGAAGGCTTCTTCGGCGGCCTCGACGGTGGCCTCGGCGGTGACCCCTACTTGCGGAGCCAAGAGGTCGAGGAGGGATGGTAGCCCCCCTGGTGGTGATGGCGGAGGAGCGGGCGGCTCGAGCGACTTGATGGCGTGATCCCCTCCCCTTTTTCGTTATCTGATTATCTCGTACATATTGGCCGTGTGGGCCTGCATAAATTTTTTTCTTTCTTTTACGGTACCGTTAGGAACACATAGGTAGCACAAACAATGGTTTTTCTTAATCCTTAATCCTAGGTCTAATTAGTTAGTTAATTAACTTTCTCGACTTTCCATGTTTTCGGAAATGGAATGGCCGTTAGGCCGCAATTTTGAGCCTGAGTATGGTGTTTTATTGCATGTTATGAACTGTACACGCAGGTTTTTCGAGACTTGCCTTGTCAAGTCGGGGCTAGATTGTTGTTTGAGTAGAACTGCTGTTGCTTTGCCGTAGGGATATCTCGCGCGAGATAAAGTGTCTCTCGCACGAGACACGCTACCCAAAGTAAATCTCTTCCTTTTTCGAACAGGATTTTGACAGTTTTCCCTATAAAATCACCCTGTAGTCCGGCCAGATAACTCATTCTAGCCTTTCAAACTCTAGAGATATCCTGTTAGGGTGAAACTTGTTAATGCAGACTGTGGGTGTTACCACAGGTGCTATCACTGGCAGTTGGGTGTTACCCGAACTGTAATGAGTTGTAATTTAATAATTCTTTCCATATTATTTTATATCCTAATGTCTAATATTATTTGCAAGATATATGTGTTTTTTGGTCCATATTTCAGGTTAAATATATGGCTGGATTAAATGCTAAAATCAAGGAAGAAGTTGTTGGAGGAATTATTCGTAAACGAAGATTTACGAATAATGTTTACTTGGTCCATATTATTTGATGAAGGAATAAAAACGTGGGAAGACCAAGTCATGGAGTTGTTGCTGATTAATTGAAGAGTACAATACCAAGAAAGCAAGAGAGTACAAGGGATAAAGCATGGACTTGGGCTTCAAGAAATCGGTTGCTACATTCTAGGGAAGTTGGCGTATGAAGAGGAATTCAAGCCAAGAAATCTCTCCACTCCTCTCACACGATCTGAAGGTCCAAGGATGTTATTTTGGAGTAGCCTCCAAGGCATTGGAAGGCTATAAATAGGCTAGGTGTGTTTCATTTGAAGTAGGCCAAATATCAAACACACACACCATAGCACAAGAGAGACAAAGTTCTTTGGTTCGCATATCCTTCCTCCCTTGTGATTCTAGCTTAAACACCGAGTGTTTAAGAGAGTGTTGGCTAAGGATAGGATTCGTTCTTTTGTCTCATTTAGTTCCATAGAGCATTATCATTGTATTAGCAATAGGGAACTTTCGGCTTTGTAATTTTGCTATATTGATTATAAAGTCTTCGCCATCTAGGCACACTCAAGTTATATATTTATATAACTTGAGAAAATTATATCTTGTGTTATTTATTTCCACCGCACAAAGTTTTTATAAACTATTTATTTTGGTGTGTGTGTGCCGTCCGTCGGTGTGTTAACCAAGGTGTTGGGTAACATCTACGGTAACATCTCTTTCCAGTGAAGCCATTGACAATTTCAATTGGTATCGAGCAGTGTCACTGACGATACTAAGTGCTTGGTCTAGGTGTCATGGCTTATGATCCGGCTAATCCTAATAATAAGCGTCTTCCGTGTTAGATGGCTCGAATTATTGTTATTGGAAGATCCGTCTACGCTCGCATATCAAATCAATTGATCTTCGAGCATGGCGATCTATAACAAATGGTTACTCCTTACCAATGTTACTCGCCGATGAAGATGGTGACGTACAAGTCAAACCCGAATCGAATGGAACATGGAAGAGATCAACCAAGCTAGTTTCAATGAAAAGGCACTTAATGCCATTTTTGAGTGGGTTGATATGCATATTTTCAAACTTATTCAAAACAGCCCACCGCAAAAGAAGCATGGGATATTTTACAACGTTTTTGTGAAGGTGATGGCGTGTGCGTGAAACTAAGCTTAGGGGTCTTACTAGCAGATTTGAAAGATTAAGGATGGGTGAAAATGAAACTATTCCTTCTTATTTTGAAAAATTATTTGATATTGCTAATGAGTGTCAATTGTTGGGTGAACCTTTTACCAACAAACAACTTGTCTCAAAAGCAATTAGAACCCTTCCCGAGCGTTTTAATATGAAAGTTTCATCTATTGAAGAGGCTCACAATCTTGCAACTATGGATATCAATTCTTTAATGAGTATTTTGAAAAACTTTGAGTTAAATCTCTTAGATCAAAGTGAAGCATCTAAAGGGAAAAATGTTGTTTTGAAAACTCAAGCCTCGAGTTCTTTGGATGAAAACGAAGATGAGGTTTTTGAAGAAATTGATGAGAATGCTAGTGTTGCTTTACTTGCTAGAAAATACAATTCTATGGTTAGAAAGTATAACAATGAAAAAATGCAGGTGAAAGCAAAGGAGAAGCAAACCAAGGTCTATGATTCGATGCCAAAAAGGACTTTCCCATCTAACTCCAAAGTTGAACCCAAGAAGAGCATCATCAGTATCGCTTAAGGTTCGATCCAAAGCACATTGAATCCATTCAATGTCATGCTTGCTCGGGTTGGGGTCACTATTCCAATGAGTGTGCAAATACTCTAAGGAAGAGAGGAAAGAACCTATGGGTTTCTCTCGATGATGAGGATGAAGGACCATCTCAGGAGGTAGAATACGATCAAACAACCATGTTTGTCACAAGTAAGTAACACGGAAAAGGACATTGTTACCCAAGGTGTTATCCACCCGAGATAACATCTCGTGATCACACCCGATGATATGATGAATTATGTGATAATAATGCCGTTTGTTTTGTTAGCTCTTCTAACCCCGATACAGAAGTACACAAGAGGATGAGCAGAGCAAAGATGATCTCATTTCCGGATTAAAAGACCTTTACGAGGCATTGCTCGTGGAATGGAAGAAAGAGAACAATTTGGTTAAGTCCTTAACCAAGAAGAATGAAGGACTCCAGGCCTATATGACTCATATGGAGGTTCAAGCAACAAAGAGAGAAATCGAGCTTGAAAGAGTCAAGGGCAATTTGACTCTAGCCGAAACCACCTTGAAGAAGCTCAACACCGGATCTACCAAATTGGATGAGATCTTGAACTTGAGTACACCTCTCTGAGCAGGTGTATTGGTTTTCAAGAATCTTTGAATAGTATTCTTTCTACTTTGTCTATGAATGATAATGAGAATTGTTTTGTTAAGGAGCGGTTTTTTGACAAAGATTCTTCTTCAAAAGAACCATGTGACAAAGGGAAGGTGTGTCAATACTGTCACACACCTGGACATTTTAAAAATAAATGCCATATTGTTTCGAAAATTGTCCAAATTCCTTGGTGTTACTTGAGGTGTTGCCCAAAGACACGTGATAACACACCCACGTAATGGTAAAAATTCAAAAAGGTGTGGAAACCAAAAGCTAATCCGAAATGTGATGTTGTGTACACCGCTTTAAAAACAAATATTGAAGGTTCTTGGTACTTTGATAGTGGGTGTTCACGTCATATGACAGAACAAAATTGTTTTTAAAAGACTATGAAACAATTCATGGGGGTAGTGTAACTTATGGTGGTGGGAGCAAGAGTAATATCATTGGGAGAGGGACACTAAATGTGTCCGGATTTCCAACCTTAAAGAATGTCTTACATGTTGATGGACTTGTAACTAATTTAATTAGTATTAGTCAACTTTGTGATGACAACTTAGAGGTGAAATTTAATAAAGATACTTGTGAAGTTTATGACAAGATTAACAATTGTGTAATGACAGTACAAGATCTAGTGATAATTGTTATCTTGTTGAAGACAAGCAAGTATGCCATTCGGCAAAACTTGATAACACTACATTGTGGCATCAAAAGTTGGGACATGTTCACTTTCGTAACATAGAAAAGATTGTTAATCTAGATGCCGTCCAAGGCATTCCTAGTCTTGATCTTAAACAAAAATTGTTTGTGAGGATTGTCTCAAAGGGAAACAAACTCGTGTTACCCATGGTGCCGCCCAACACAATGAGCAACACACTCGGTACTACACATTGTTTTCAACTCTTGCATATGGATCTAATGGGTCCACTTGAGATAGAAAGTTTTGGGGGCAAGAAATATACTTATGTCATTGTTGATGATTTTTCACGATTTACATGGGTTTATTTTTTAAGGGAAAAATCGAGACTTTTGAAAAGTTCAAAATCTTGCACTCTAAGATCAAAAACATGTTTTGTGCTTCAATTTTTCGAATTAGGTCCGATCATGGGAGGGAATTTGAGAATGTTTCTTTTTCAAATTTTTGTGAAAGAAAAGGTATTCACCATGAATTTTCAGCCCCAAAAACACCTCAACAAAATGGGGTAGCCGAAAGGAAGAATAGGACTTTACTTGAAATGACTCGTGTGATGTTATTTTCAAAAAGAATTTCGAAAAGATTTTGGGCAGAGGCACTAAATACGGCTTGTCACACAACCAATAGAGTTTTTCTAAGACCCGGCACAACCATGACTCCATACGAAATTTTGAATGGTAGAAAACCAAAAGTTCATTATTTTCATGTCTTTGGTTGTGTGTGTTACATTCTCAATGATCGGGACTACTTAGCAAAATTGGACTCTAAGAGTGATAAGGCCATTTTTCTTGGTTATGCTTCAAATAGTCGTGCATATAGGGTATTTAATCTAAGGCTAAAAACCATCCAAGAATCCATGAATATTGTTTTTGATGATCACTCAAGTATTGCAGAGAAAATGTTCAAGAGACACCCTTGGAGCCGTTGGAAGAAGTCACCCAGTAAGGTGTTACCATTGTGTTACCACGAGTGCTAACACCGATAGTAACACGTAAACCGAAAGGTGGTGTTACCATTGATGAGATAACACCTCGATAGCATCCGATTCCACCAAAGAAATGAAGATCAAGAAGGAGTTGAAACAGGGGTTCACGAGAATGTGAGAAGAGATCCTCCACCTAGAATCGCAGGGAATCATCCTACAACCCAAGTAATTGGGGAGGTGAATGAGGGTGTACAAACATGACGTATGAATTCCATTAGTGACCGTGACATGGTAAGGTATGTGTGCATGTCCACCACATACTCAAAGGTAACATACTCTTGTTTTACTTCATCAGTAGAACCTAAAAATGTGATTGAAGCTTTAAAAGATAATTTTTGGATTCAAGCAATGCAAGATGAACTTGATCAATTTGCTCGTAACAATGTTTGGTCTTTAGTACCCCGCCCTCAAACACTAATGTTATTGGGACAAAATGGATTTTCAAAAATAAGACCGATGAGTATGGAAACATTGTTAGGAACAAGGCTCGTCTTGTGGCTCAAGGCTATACACAAGTGGAAGGTATTGACTATGACGAGACCTTTGCACCCGTGGCTAGAATTGAGTCAATAAGACTTTTATTGGCCATTGCTTGTTTTCTTAAAATCACATTGTTTCAAATGGACGTCAAAGCAGCCTTTTTAAATGGATACTTAGATGAGGAAGTTTTTGTTGAACAACCAAAAGGCTTTGAAGATCCATTTCAACCAGACCATGTGTATAGACTTGATAAAGCTCTTTATGGGTTGAAGCAAGCTCCACGTGCATGGTATGGTAGGTTAACTAGTTTTTTACTAGAATATGGTTTTACTAGAGGAGAAGCAGATAGGACTTTATTCATTCTTAAACATGGAAAAGAACTTGTCGTGGTTCAAATCTATGTTGATGACATAGTATATGGCTCTACATCAAAAACTTGTTTAAATGATTTTGTAGAGGCTATGACATCAACATTTGAAATGAGCATGATGGGGGAACTTAACTTCTTTCTAGGCATGCAGTGTAAGCAATCAAGTGAAGGGATTTTCATCTCCCAAAGCAAATATGCAAGGAACCCGGTGAAGAAGTTTGGGTTGGAAGGTTCGAAGAGCTCAAAAATTCCTATGGGCACTTCTCTCAAGATTGGAAAAGATCAAGTGGGAGAAGATGTTGATCCAACCCTATATCGTTCCATGATTGGTAGTCTCCTTTACCTTACTTCTAGTCGCCCGATTTGATGTACAGTGTGTGTGTATGTGCTAGATATCAATCCAATCCTAAAGTGTCTCACCTAAATTCTCGTGAAAAAGATCATTAAATATGTTTCGGAACTAGTGATTTAGGGATTTGGTATAGTAAAGATACTAATACTAATTTAGTAGGCTTTAGTGACTCGGATTGGGCAGGGGATATGGATGATAGGAAAAGTACAAGTGGGGGATGTTTTTACTTGGGAAATAATTTAGTATCATGGTATAGTAGAAAACAAAATTGTGTTTCATTATCCACAAATTGAATCGAATATGTATACCGGGTAGTTGTTGTTCACAACTAATTTGGTTAAAACACATGCTTGATGATTATGGTCTTGATAGCAATATTTTGACCTTATACCGTGGTAATTTGAGTGCTATTAATATTTCCAAAAATCCTGTACAACACTCCCGTACTAAACATATTGACATCCGTCATCATTTTTTAAGAGATATGGTAGATAAAAAGATAATAAATATAGAGCATATTGATACAAAGTATCAACTTGCTGATATTTTCACAAAACCCTTAGACCATGATAGATTCTCTAGTCTAAAGAGATCTCTTGGTCTTTGCATTCACTAAAAATTGTCCTCTCGTAGTAAGGTGTTACCATGGGTGCCGATAACACCTGGGTAACACATGTATACTAGTGCATATTTTTTGCTAGTTTGGTTTTATTCTCTCGCCGTAAGGGTTCCCATAGTTCCGTGAGCTATGAGAGTTCTCACTACGCACATGCCGACCTTTTGTTGTGGTAGGATAGCACCCCGAATAACACACTTGATAAAACTCCCTTCATATGCTTAAAGTGACAAAGTCACTAATTTTTTTTGATAAATAAAAGGCAAAGGCATTTATCCATACTATTCTCTCGAGCTCGGGGCACGATGTTCGCTGCAACGATGTACTCTTGCCAATGAGAATGTATGAGGTGATTTATGCTAAGTATTAGGGACATGGAGTTCGCTACTACAAAGGTACCCTACTTGAAAGGCATAAATCACTTGGTCTTTACACTTGAAATAAAACTCAAGCACGGAGCTCGTTACTACGATGCTTTCTTGTTTAAAGAAGTGTAAAAGAATTTTATAAATTGCTATGCCTCGTGGTCTAACAAGCTTGTTATGCCTAAAGTGTTTAAAATGCTCAACTTATTATGCCTCAAGTGTTTGAAACTGAATATATTTATCAAGGGATTTTTATCTTATGTGTTATCCTAGATGTTACCATCATTGCCATTAACATATTTGTATGTGCTATATTATGTTTTTTATTTCTTTATTTTCGGTTCAGTTAATTAATTTTTTAAACTTTGAAAGTCTTTTTATTGTTTAAGAGTTTTAAAAGTTTGAAAAAGTCTTTAACTAACCAATTTATTCTTGATAAACAACTCAAATATCTAAGTCCTAAAATCTAGGGATTTGATTTTCAAAAACCATATGGACTTGGTATATTTGTATTTGTTTATTATTTTTTTTATATATTTAAAAATTCAAAAAATTAAAAAAAAATTATTTAAAAAAAAAAAAATATTTTTTCAAAATAATGGCCGGATGTCTTTATTTTTGTGAGGAGTTTTGTACTTGTTTTTCTTGTGGCCTAGAAAATAGGGGGAGTAAATATTGTAGTTATTTTTGTGTGGCTAGAAATAAGGGAGGTTAGGTAAATATTTAATGTAATTATTTTTAGTGGCTAAAAAATAGGGGGAGATTAATTAAAATAGGAGATAATTAGAGGAAGTAGGATAAGTCTTGAAAAATTAATTCCTAATCTAATTCCTATTTTTCTCCTCTCTCTCTAACCGCCCTAATCCCCTTCTCTCTCTACACGGTAAATACCCCTTCCTCGTCACCGTCAATCCCTCACTCTCAAACCTTCCAAAATCAACAACCTTCCTAAATTCCAAACCCTTCCTAAAACCCTAACCATGGCAACCCCTACCAAAAAGCAATCCGCCCCTTTGGAGGTATCTCCCAAGGCTGGGTTCAAGTGGTCCTAGTCTCATGGACACTTCGACCACCCCTCTCAATGTGTCTCCGGCAATGACAATGTCGGTTGATGATCCTCCTTTGGTGACAACAATGGCGCAACCCTTGCCCATTGTGACCTTACCACCTCTTCCACCCGTTCCATCAACCAAAAAGCCAAAAAGAAAAGCCATTGCTCACAAATCCTCGGCACAACCCGTCAAAAAGAGGAGCTCAAGTAGGCTCACCGCAATGAGGCACAAAGGGACCTCTAAATCCAACACATCCTCCGATCCCGTTGAAGTTTCGAGGAGTCTTCACTTGGTCTCTCCTCGGCTCATGTTTCGGATGAAGACTTCCATGCCGATGCCGAAAAGAGCCATTCTGTTGAGACATTTGAAGATTGGGAGATTGAGGAAGAAGAACCCTTGTATGAAGTTAAGAAAAGAAACATTAAAGGCAAAAGCAAGTGGATCATGCCAAAGATGTTACCCGTAAAGCCGCAACACCCAAGGTAACATCCTCTCGTTTCTAAAGCTTCAAAGTCTTCAATTAGTGAGTTTGCTTATTCTCGAGTCCTCTCGATTTCCTTGAGAAAGAGTTTGATGACGTGAATACGCTTTTCCAAAACCTTACTTCTCATTGGAGTTTTATCGAAAAGAAAATATGGAGTTTTGGTTAAGGCATAGTGACACGAAAATTCTCAAAGAAAAGCACATTGACGAGGTTGATTTCAAAAAGCATGGTATATTTCAGTTCTTGGAGGATAGAAATTTTTTGAAAGCTAACTTGCATCCTTCGAAATTTGTTGAAGCTATAGTCAAAAATTTCTATGCCAACCTTCATGCCAACCTAGATAATGAAAAGTCCGATCAATTTGGAAAGGTGTTTTTAAGGAACAAAATTTTTTCTATTACTCCTTCTTTGATCAACAAGACTTTAGGACTCCCAAATTTGGATGATGATGGTCCTATTGTTCATAAGGATGAAATTGCTAGGTTTATCTCTCATGATGTCGTGCATGAATGGCCCTCCAATCCTAATCCCAAAACCAAAGTTCATTTTCTTGCTTCCCGTCTCACTTCACTCTTTGCCGTGCTTCACAAGCTTTGCATATTTAATTGGGTTCCTACTTCTAACGAGCAATATGTGACATTGCAACAAGCCGAAATCTTGTATAAGTTAGGAAAGAATCGAAGAGTGAACTTGGGTAGATTGATCTTCAAACATTTGGCTTCGTGGGGTAGAAGAAAAGACATTACTATGTTTCCTTACCCTTCTTTAATCTTCCAAATTTTGAAATCTCAAAAATTGCCCATTGAAGAGTCGGATGAGTATACACCTGGGCCTTGATCTCTATGCTATAGATTCCCAAATGACTAAGAAGAATACCAAGAGTGTGAGATACACAGTGTGATCTTCCTTGGTCAAAGATAAATGAATTTGGGTCAAGTGATGCGGTTTCGCTAAGGGTGTTACTCAATCTGTTATCCCAAATGTTACTCCGAAATCTCCAAGTTTTTCAGGTACGTATGCAGGCTCATGTTCTTGCTAATGTATACAATTTGTTGGGGAATGCTTCACCAACAATACCAAAGACCACGCTTTGGCGTTTCTCCACAAACAAACTTCTACCATTTCCGAGATTGTGCAAGGTTGGACAAAGCTCAAGGAGATTACTCGATGAATTCATCCAGCAGGTTTCTTCCCAAACCGGGGAGTTGATAGTGCCGATGGAGCTGGTCCAAGTGGTGGTGGTGTTGGAGATGCCAGCTGTGCGCCGCAGATGTTACCGATGGTGCCGACTTAGATGCCGGAGATGAAGAAGGGGATGATCAGGAGGAAGATGAAGCTGATGATGAACGAGAAGAGTGAGTACAATACATCGCCTGAAGGTTGATGTTGCCGCTCTTATGGTGATGATATTTTTCGGTGGTTGAAAAACAATTTACTTTTATGTTTTTATTTGGAACATGTTTTAAATACTTTGGTGGTTTGTTTTATTTGCTTATGGTGCTTAAACTTTTAGGGTTGTTTTGAACATGGAGTAGCTTAGTAACTTTGATTTATCTTTGGTACTTTAGGTTACTAGTTAGTTGGAAAACTTATTTTGGAAAATATGTTTTGATAATTAGTATTTTTGTGATAAATCATTGTAGTTGTTAATGCCTTGATTATGGGGGAGTTGATAACTATGAAGTTGCTGCGATGGCTAACAATATCTTGCAGGGATCAGCACTTTAGAGTTTGGAAAGAAATTATAAATTATGGGGGAGATTGTTAATGCAGATCGTGGGTGTTACCACAGTGCTATCACCGGCAAACTGGGTGTTACCCGAACCGTAATGAGTTGTAATTTAATAATTCTTTCCATATTATTTTATATCCTAATGTCTAATATTATTTGCAAGATATATGTGTTTTTTGGTCCATATTTTAGGTTAAATATATGGCTGGATTAAATGCTAAAATCAAGGAAGAAGTTGTTGGAGGAATTATTCGTAAACGAAGATTTACGAATAATGTTTACTTGGTCCATATTATTTGATGAAGGAATAAAAACGTGGGAAGACCAAGTCATGGAGTTGTTGCTGATTAATTGAAGAGTACAATACCAAGAAAGCAAGAGAGTACAAGGGATAAAGCATGGACTTGGGCTTCAAGAAATCGGTTGCTACATTCTAGGGAAGTTGGCGTATGAAGAGGAATTCAAGCCAAGAAATCTCTCCACTCCTCTCACACGATCTGAAGGTCCAAGGATGTTATTTTGGAGTAGCCTCCAAGGCATTGGAAGGCTATAAATAGGCTAGGTGTGTTTCATTTGAAGTAGGCCAAATATCAAACACACACACCATAGCACAAGAGAGACAAAGTTCTTTGGTTCGCATATCCTTCCTCCCTTGTGATTCTAGCTTAAACACTGAGTGTTTAAGAGAGTGTTGGCTAAGGATAGGATTCGTTCTTTGTCTCATTTAGTTCCATAGAGCATTATCATTGTATTAGCAATAGGGAACTTTCGGCTTTGTAATTTTGCTATATTGATTATAAAGTCTTCGCCATCTAGGCACACTCAAGTTATATATTTATATAACTTGAGAAAATTATATCTTGTGTTATTTATTTCCGCTGCACAAAGTTTTTATAAACTATTTATTTTGGTGTGTGTGTGCTGTCCGTCAGTGTGTTAACCAAGGTGTTGGGTAACATCTACGGTAACATCTCTTTCCAGTGAAGCCATTGACAATTTCAAAACTCTTGTCTTCTTCTTCAATCCCGTGATCCATGGCTTCTAAGGAGATTGCCCCAACGTCCATGATTGTCGATGATTTTTCTTTGTCCTCTAAAGTGATTGCATCTTTCAAGCAAGCATCAAGGGATTTTGTAAGGTCGTTTCGCAATCGGTCTCGCAATAAATTTATCGCAGAATTCGGATTTAGAATTCTTTTCACTTTGAAGAACCTCCAACCGGATTGGAAGTTATTGCCAGTGCAGTCGCTCGATTTTGGGATCCCTCTATTCATCTTTTCAATTTTTCTTTGAATGAGATGGTGCCTACTGTGGAGGAATTCGCCATTATCTTGGATATGCCTTTGACTGGTAAGATTGCTGTTCCTAAGTATCATAGGAATCATTCGGAGGCTTTGAACGAATTGTTAGGGATCCCCCTTGATACTTGCTATGGGTTGGTTCACCGCAAAGTGGGTTGATTGCTCTTCTTTTTCCGGACGCTTCTGGCATAAGTGATTCCGATGATGACGCTTTTCATGTCCATAAGCGGAACTTTTACGGCTCTTTCTCTTCTCGGAGATGTTTTGTTTACGTGCAGTGGACGGCTTGGTCGATTCCCAACCGGGTGGAAGTTGTTGCTCGTTGTGCTAGGAAACGTTCTAGGAACATTATTCCGCTAATCTTGGGCGAGACCCTTCATAGTCTTGATGAGCTGCAGATCGGCGTCATGACTCAAGGGAGTCCCCTCCCCGTTGTCTATTTGGCTTAGGGAGCATCTCAAGTTGATAGGTCCCCCGTTGGAATATTCTCCTTTTACATATCATACGCGAAAGTTGTTGATCAAAGATCTTTCACTGCGGATGAATGGGCCGAGTTGATTGCGAAGACCGAAACCTGGCTGATATTCTCTGGGTGTCCACCTTATTGGAGGTTGAACAAGTATGTTGCCAATACCAAGGGTTTTGACAGGGGTTGTTCTTCCCGGTTTGCGAGATTCCTCCTTTTACTTTCCCAAGCCGGGTGCTCCGTCAGTTTGGTCGCGGCAGACACTTATCTTTTCGAAGGAGCTTCTCGTGAAGTGTCTTATATTGGTGTAGAGTTTGCGCAGGTGCTAGCTCAAGCATGGGGTGAAGGAACTAATCGGGACCGCTGTCGAATCTTCGGACTTTTAATGCAAGCATCTTCCCGTTCGATAAATATTTGGATTGGTTCCTCCATACGGCCATCCTAGTGCAGAAGATTGATGATTTGCGGCTTTTACCGCTAAGAGATTCTTTTTGTAGCTAGCAAGCGCATCTTGCGAAGGAGCGAGGCCTGCCATCCGATCCCCGCTAATGTGCGAACCGATCCAACTCAGGATTTTCTTGATGGGGATTGGTACGAGAGGCGAGGCAAGGGAATGCCCGGAAAGACGCAAGCTTTGGATAGGCCTCATGTCTTCAAGAGATTGTCGGAATCTGTCTTTGATCGTCTCGACTCGTTTTTGACCGTCTCGAGGATGTTCGTTTCGAGAGGCTCAAAGCGCAAGGAGGATCACGATGACGGTGGAGGCCATGTCCGCCGGCCAACCAAATCAATGAAAGGCTAGATCTTTAGGAGTACCAAGAGATTGCTTTGATAGATCAATTGTTTCTGCTTTATTAGTATTATTTTTTTTCAAGTTTGTTAGCTTAGCAAATTAGTCGTTGTGGTTAGGATTTCCCTATTGTCATTAATGAAACGCATTCGATTAATAAAAGGGACAACTTTGATTTATTTATTTGATTAGACCGAACCCGAAGGCTGCCTACGTTCCTCTTTTACAGCAATTAAACAAGAGGCTCAGGTCCAACGTAGTTCATTTTTGAGAAAAGGACAAAATATGGCTCCGGGCCGTGGGGTAATCTCGCGCGAGATAAGCCCCCCCCCCTTTTTTCTTTATTTTTTTTAATTTTTTTTTTAATTTTTATTTTTTATGCACACCCTTTCTTTTGCCTAGACCGCCCCTTCGGGTTTTCAATCCAGCGAGCTTCTTTTCTTGTGCTTGCTCTAATTTTTTGCCTAAGTTGTCCTTTCCGTGATTTCAACCTAGCGAGCGATTTGTTCTTAGGGGGCCAAGTCACGCGAAGTACTTCTTGAGCTTGTCCATGTTGACCGGCTTCGGTAGTTGATCTCCGTCTAAGTCTACCAGCTGAAGGGCTCCCCTAGAGAATATCTTCTTCACAATGTAGGGTCCTATCCACCTTGGTCCCCACTTGCCTAACGGGTTGAAAGGTTCGGGACGATGCTCACGGAGCACCAGGTCGCCTACTCTGATGTTCCTTGTCTTGACCTTTTTGTTGAAAGCTCTTGCTATTCTTCTTTGGAAAGCTTGAGTGTGTTCGGCCGCTTTCAACCTTCTTTCGTCCAACATGGCTAGCTCTTCGTATCTGCTTTCTAGCCAGTCGACTTCATTCACTTGGTTTTCTAGGAGAACCCTTAGTGATGGTATTTCCAATTCTGTCGGTAAGACAGCCTCCATCCCGAATGTGAGGGCGTAGGAGTTTCTCCTGTAGCCGTTGGAATTTGAAGTGCGGTACCCCCATAGTGCGAATGGTAGCTTGCCTGGCCGCAGTCTTTTTCCAGTGATCGCCATTTTTCTCGATGATATTCTCGATTGTTTTGTTCGCGGCTTCAGCTGCTCCGTTTGTTTGAGGCCTATAAGGAGATGACTTGTGTCTCGTGATTTTGTACTTGGCCGCAGGCGATCGGTTTCCTTCTCGAAGTGTGACCCATTATCGGATATCATCTCTTGTGGAACCCCATATCGGCAAATGATGTTGTGCTTGATGAATTTCTCGCAACCTTTCTCGGCATTCGTAACTTTGTAGGAGGCGGCCTCGACCCATTTAGTGAAATAGTCGATGGCTACTAGGATTAAACAAACTGTCCGTTGGCTCCTGCGGTGTGTGATCTTTCCAATCACGTCTATCCCCCGTAGAGAATCCGCCAAGGTGAAGTCATTGGAGTACAAAGCAAGGAAGGCGGTGCATGCGAAGATTGGCGTGTATCTCGACACTTGTGGCACTTCTTGACCATTTTGGTACTCGGCTTCCATGGTCGCCCAAAAGTACCCTTGTTCGATGATCTTTTGCGAGCATGTTTCCGCTCATGTGGGTTCCACATATGCCTTGATGAACATGGTCCATTATTTCCGGGCCTCTTCCTCGGTGGCGCAAAGGAGGTTTCCTTGGGAATGTTTCTTGAATAGACGGCCAGCAGTGATGACGTAATTGGCGGCCAACCTTTTAAGGGCGATCCGAGTCTTCAGTCTGTCTTAGGCGGTAGGGTTCCATCTAGGATGAAATACCAAATGTCGTGGTACCATGGTTTCCTTCTGAGTTTTCAACGGCACCTTTGGATAACCATTTGTCTTTGCAGTCGTGGAAGATCTATAACGGCGCAAAGATATGCAGGAGTTGCACGTCGTGTTATTTTGAAGGGTTTAACCGTTTCCTTTAGGGATTTCACCAAGGAAGCAAGTGTGGCTAATGCGTCCGCAAACCGATTTTTGTCTCTGGGGAGATAGTGGAATGAGACATCCTGAAATTGTTGCGCCAATTCTTGGAGGTGGGCACTGTATCTTTGAAGGGTTGGATCATGTCGTGGAATAGTGTTGTGACTGCCCTTTGGTAGGTAGCCCCAGCGTTCTTGAGACCAAACGGCATGACCGTGTAGCAGAACGTTCCCCAAGGTGTGGTGAATGCTGTTTTGTGCTGGTCCTCTTCTGCCATGAGGATTTGGTTATACCCTGCGAACCCGTCGACGAATGAGCGGACCTCGTATGCTGTTGTGGCATCGACCAACATGTCTATATTTGGTAACGGGAAGTCATCTTTAGGGGATGCCTTGTTCAAGTCTCTGAAATCAACACAGACCCGTATTTTCCCGTTCGACTTGGCTACTTGCACTGTGTTTGCTAACCATTCCGGATACTCAATCACTTTGATGAACCCTACATTCAAGAGCTTCATGATTTCCTCTTTCACTTGCATTGACCATTCCGACTTGATTCTGCGTAGTTTCGCTGACCGGCTTGGCGCGGGTAGCAAGTGGTATCTTGTGTTCTACAACCGACCGATTCAACCTGGCATATCTTTTGTAGGACCAAGCGAATACGTCGACATATTCTCTCGAGGAGCCGGGTCAAGGTTTCTCTCGTCTTCCCCCTTGAAGAAGCTACCGATCTTTGTTTCTCCGGGGTCTTCCGTTGTCCCAAGATTAACGCTTGTTTGCATTTCCTCGTCGTCAACGAGGCCATTCTTTCCACAACGACCTACTTGCTTAGCTAATTCTTTTAAGATTTGTTCGTTTTCTTGATCTATCTCATCGTATGATTCATTATTAACGTGTTCGTTATATTGATTATTATTAGTTAATTCATCATTTACGATGTTAGCGATCTCGGGGTACTCGGAAAGATCAAAGTTTTCATTAAGGAAGTAAGGGAATACATGTTCAGCCACCGCCTCGATTTCCTCTTGAGTGAGTTCATCTGAGGTGGAGCCTCATTTCTAATGTAAAAGTTGTAGGGCCTATCTTCCTGCGAGGGTGGGGAGTGCAACCAAGCTCTTTGATCATGAAGTCTTCATCAACAATCGTCCTCCAAGTGACGTGCCGCTTTAGAATTGGCTCATCACATTTACTGTATTAGTCTTGTGTAGTCGGTAGTTGGAGCGTCCCCTTAGATATTGCATGGATCTCGTCGTCTTCTAACCTAAGGCATAGGTCTTGGAACTGCCGCAAAGATGTCTTCTCCCAACACAAAGTCCCATTCACTTGTCATTTCTGGCCTTCGTGCCCCACAAATCATTAGGGATTAAGTGGGACGGAATCTCGTTTTATCTCGGTGATGCATCGCAGTCGCGAAGATTTCAAAGCCCGGTTGGCGCTTTCCTTTATCATCAGTCCATGGTTCTCCAAAAGATAAAGTAGGGAATATTTTCCCTTCTCGAACAAAGTAGCCACTGAGTGTCTTTCGATATGGTTTGAGGTTGCAATCCTTGGACTTTGGGTCATTGCGGCCTTTGTGACGAGGTTCCTTCCCACTTGATTTGAGTGAAGCCCCACTCTTCTATGTCATCTTCATCGTGGATGGAGATGTCGTATCTCTAGTCCACGCTTTGTGTGAGGCTGGGTGGTTCCGTTATTCCTTGTAAGTGCTTTCCAAGCCCCAATCCAGAAAGTACCTTTTGCATAGCATCATTCTCCGCAACAGGAAGGCTTCCGAAAACCTAAGTGCCTTTGAGTAGTCGTTCTTGTTGTAAGTATCTATGACATTCACAAAGATGCTTTCAATCTCAAAGTATTAATCGGAATTGAAAAGGGGAAATACCGACTAACTATTATTGAAAAGCAAAACTTGGTACCTTTTGCCCACAAATGAAGTCTTTAGGCAAGTAGTACCCGACTAAACTAAACTAGGCTACTTAATCAAGCTTTTGCAACTAAAAGTAAATAACTCAAATGAAAAGAGACTCCTCATTTGTTTGAACTCATCCAAACTATTCCACCACTTGGGCAAATTTCGATGGCGTCATTGCCAATCAAGTCTCTTGGACTGCATTTTTCAGGGTGAAGCAATCATTGGTGTGATGGCCATTGCATTGATGGTAGTAGCAATAGAGGTGTGGAAATCGACCTTCCCTCTTAGGTTGGTAGCCTTCTATTGGCTTCAGCTTTCCGTCCTTGTGAAGACTTCTGAAGAGATGACCAAGAGTGATGTTTCCGATGTCGGAGAAAATCCTCCCCTTCCTTCGCTTAGCCATTTGGTTATGGAGGTCTCGGATATGATTCTCGTAGTGTTGCACAAAGACGAGGTGGCGAGCCTGATATTCTTCCTCCATTTGCTCTTTGAGGTCACTTCGTAGAGGGTATTGAGGAAAAACTTGACCCTCTCATCCATGTCATCTTCAATGTGGGCTTCAAGGTTGATGCACTTTTGGGTCATAGTTTCAAGTTCGCTCTTGACTTCCTCGAGCTCTTCAATCAACATCTTTGTCTTTTCGGCTTGGATGGATTCTTCCATGTGATGCCACGAGTCATTGTCATTAATTTGCTGCAGGGCTTTGGCAAGTTGAGTTTTGATGTCACCTTAGCTCCTCTTGCACGGATGATCGCCCACCGCTCGGAATCACATTCCATCTTCCGAAAATCCCTAGCAATGCGAGTGGCGGGCAAATCAAAAGCTTCTCTCCAACCTTCCACGTGTTCCATTTCGCGACAAGAGACTTGGTCAAATCTTGGAGAGTGGGTTGTTCACGGCTTTCCTTGGTCATGGCATGCTTTCCAGGTAGACAATGTGTTGGGAGTCTTGGAGTTGAGTAGCTTGGAAAACCGACGAAGAGATGCAGATATCGTGATCTAGCCCCAACGAGCCTGGAAGTGTGCTTAAATGGCTCAGGCTTAAATTCAAGAAATGTAAGCATTATCCCGTGCGAGATAAGTAATCCCGCGAGATAATCACACGGAAAGTCGATTTTTATTTAGCCCTAATTTTTTGTCGGAACGGAAAGTCCGTTTTGAGGGGTTTCTAAGGCCTTTATCAGAACCTAACGACTAAGCAATCAATCCGATTTTTGTAAAACAAAGCCATGTAAGATTGTTTTTTTTTTTTTGAAGGATTATATGCACATTTTTCTTAAAGGGACATCCGAAAGGGACTTTTTCCGAAGGGACTTTTTCCGAAGGGACTTTTTCCGAATCCTTTCTTATTGTCAATTTTACATGGCTTTGTTTTGATCAAAAACAAGAAAAGATCACCGAGTCAAAACCGACCGGTCACGGAGTGATCCTAAAAAGTCAATCTACATGAGAATGTGGCGATGCAGGGCTGGAAGGCTAGGCTCCCCGCGATATGACAATCTAAGTGGATTGAATACGCGGAGCGGGATTGTCCAACTTCTGGGAGAGACCGGCGACTAGGTGGTTACCGTCATCCGTCCTTAGTGTGGGTCCCGGTTTATAGAGGGTATGCAGTGCAATGACGCTTATAGTATGATGTGCGCGTGTGTGATAGTCAATCTATGTGATAGAGTAAAATAGAAAGTTTTTTTTTTGAAAGTTAAAAGAGAAAATGATAGTGGCCGCACCAAGTGGTTGCCTACGTTTCTCCCAATCTAGGAAGACTCAGCCGTCGTAGTTCCACATAAAGAGAGATAAAGAGAGATAAATAATTTAATTTACAATTCCCGCATCCCCAATGGACCGGACTTTAATTAAATAAAACCCAATCACACGCAGCTTCATAAATAATAATCAATTATTTAAGGAAAATAAAGGTCCGAGTTCTACACCTTAAGTGGAGGCCTTAAGATGCAGGAACCCGCAGATAATGAATTCTGGGATCCCCTTGCATGTTCGGCTCTCGTCTTGGATTACGAGCAAAACAGAGAAACCAAAAACAACCAGATCGGAAGCCCTATCTCGCGCGAGATAATGATATCTCGTGCGAGATATCTCCCATCTCGAGAACAAAAAAATTAGAATTTTACAAAATAGATTGAAAAACCTCTCTTTTAATTTTGACGCAAGTTTAAGCCTCTTAATTTTCGGTCCCCAAATGAGTCGCCACCGTAGCGTTGTGAGAAAGAAATTCTGGTTCTTTTTATTTTTATGAGTCTCCACCTATATTATTTGATTGGAAACATAGAAAAACCATTTGAGAGATTTGAGTTCGGGGCTTAGGTTATGAAATGGGTAGGTTTAGAAGGCATCCATTTCACCCAATCCGGAGATCGGTCTTGCTAAAGAAAAGAGAGGTTTTTCAAAAGAAGAAGTAAAAAACGAATTCAAATACTACAAATAAAGGTCCATTTGACGAGGTCAAACGGAATGTAGAATCGATTGCTTCGAGACCGTCTCCATGATTTGGAGAGGCTCTAGGCCGATCCTAGATTCTATGGACTTATACCACTCTAACAATCAATTAGAAGGAAGATTAGGAATTACCTTGCGTGAGGTGATTTGGGCAGAGTTTCGGCTCAAGTTTAGAGTCGACCCTTCGCACGGACAGAGCTTCGCCTTGGTCCTTGATTTGGAGGTTGATGCTTGTTTATCAATAAGGTTGACAAACAAACTATGAGGTGAGTTTTAGGGTGATTTTGAAGGATTCTTTCAGGGAAAGAAGATGACAAAATGTGTGTGTGTTGTGTAAATTCGCGGTCCGGGACCTCCGACCTCTTGAGCCTTGGAAGTCACCAAGTATTTATAGAGGGTGGATATGAAGAAGTGGAGAGTTAAAAGCCTATCAGATGGTTCTAGACCTCCTCTCCCATTGGTTGGCCGGAGAGATAAAGTTTGATTCCGAAAAGAGGTTGAAATCGACGAGGGAACTGTCGTGCTGCACCTGGGCAGAGGGAGATATCTCGCGCGAGACACGCCATCTCG